>MJUU01032406.1:2986-13180 GCA_002080025.1 Modiolus philippinarum
GGGGGAGGGGTAATATGTTGGCAATTTATGAGTGTTTAGTTAGTCTTAAATGTTCAAAAGCATACTTTCTAATAGCTTAGATATAGTGAAACAATATTCTATCAACATTTCTCACGTTAGATACCAAATTCGTGAAGTTTTTACATCGCTAAGTCAAATTAGCAATAATTCTGTAAAACGGAAATTTCCCATTTTAAAAAATTTCGAGCAGAAGGGCCAAAAAAGACCCCTTAAAAAGTTTGAATCTACTTAAATGGGCTTCTGCATGTCAGATTTAGTGAAATACACACAATAATTTGCATTAGACATTATCTTTTTATCATTTAGAGCCTGAATATTTTAAATTTTCTCTTAATTTTATGGGGGCATTTCTGATCCTAAATATCATAAATCATTATTGCATTGGCAATTATTAGATATATATTCAAATTTATACGATCAAGAAGTAAGAAAGACGAAATTGTGAAAATATCTTAAATTCCGAAAATTTCGATTTTTCAAAAATGTTATACCGAAAATCAAAATTTTAAGGACTTTAATGGTCTTATTTTTCAACATTGTATCACAACTGATAAATTAGGCATAAAAACTAGATCAAACGATGAAATTTATTTATCTGAAAGGAATTGAAAGCTTAAAAATCGTCATTTTCGCTAGTTTTGGCAGGAGGAGGGGTATATTTTTTTGCATCCAAGATCACAAAAATAGCGTAATGTGCCCAAACTTGTGTTCATTGTAAAGTATATGAAATAAGCTTCAATTTGATACCAAATTTCAGTACATCTAACCTATCGACGTAAAAATTAGAGATCTTTAAAGATGAAATTAAGAATAAAACTAAATTACAAGAATTTTGTGTGGTGTACTCTAAAAGTTGCCCTATACTGTCTATGCGTGCAGGTTAAATTCGTGTTAACATGTTTTATTTTAAAGAGGGGATATAAAAGGACTGAAAAAAATCGGTCTGGATCATAAGTGTGGGGGTGCATGGAAAGTGATTTTTTCAGACCATGGTCTATATATATATATATATATATAGTTATATAGTGTTCGTGTGCCTTGTGAGCATGTGGTGTCTTTGGTCTTCCGTCTTCTGGTGTTCTTGCTTTTGCCTTGTCTCTTGACTTTGATTTATGTAATTGTGTGCTTGGTCCTTTGGTATTCTACTGCCGTTGTTTTCATGTTGATCTTTATGTTTGTCTTTGAAGTTCATATGGTCTTTGGTATCGACTTGTTTTCACTTGATGTTTATTTCGTCTTCCACTTGTTATCATTCATACCAAAGTGCTTCCGTATTTTGTGTTCATAGTCATGGATGACGTTATATTCATATCAATGTCGTCGATGATTTGTGTTAGTTCTGAGTCATAAATAACATTATGTTTATGATTTAGTGTTAACATTCATTTCAATGTTCATACGTTTACATGTTTTGTGTCAGTTTATGTTGATGTTTCAACATTTCTACTTGTAATTGGTGTTCACATTCATAGGTTTTCATGTCTCACCTTATGTTAATCTTTCAACAGTTATGCTTGTAATTGTTCATATTTTCGGCCGTATCGATTTGATTTCTCTTGATGTTTATTTCGGCTTCCACTTATTATCATTCATACATAAGTGCTTCCATATTTTGTGTTCATAGTTATAGATGATATGATGTTCATATCAATGTCAGTAAGATCTTTTGTTAACAAAGCTCATTGTTGAAGGCTTCATGGTGATTTCAAGATAAAGAACAACAATACAAGCGTTGTTCCTTTGCTTGTTTTTACAGTTTATCTCATGTGCATTTACTCCATATCCTTTCATTCACCATTTATAATTGACGTTTCATTATGTGTTACAATGAATTATGATATCCATCAGTATGGTCAGGGTAACAGACTTGATACAACTAGGGTTAGGGATACCTTAGACTTACCTATGGTTAGTAAAGCCCAAGGTTAAGGGTTTTGAAGGAGTCATTATTAGGGAATAGGTTAAGGTGTATGATAACGTTTAAGTTTTGTCTAGGGTTACTTTTGTTAGGGTAAAACTAATTTCACCAGAGGGAGATAATACCACTATTAACGTTGGTGTTTGTTTGAAAGCTTTAGGTTAAGTTATCATTTTAAGTTCTAGTGTTATTGTTGGATAATAAAAACACGAAAAATACCGATGTTGCATAAAAAAGAGTAAATTTAGTTAGGTACCGACCATTTAACCTGAAAAGGGGGGTTATTGTTTTTTTTCTGGACAGAAATTTTTTATCGTGTATCAACAAGATATTTTTTTTCAAAATTAAGATTATTTTTTGGGGCAGAAAGCCTCCTGCAGAAATTTTTTTTTCATCATTTTGGCAGCCAAAATATTTTTTTTCACATAAAATCAGCTCCAAAATATATGTTTACAAAAATATATATATATATATATATATCCCCTCCTCCCTCTTCAAGTTAAATGGTCGGTCCCTTATTCTGTACACATGTTTCAAGGAGTAAACTCTCATCTGCAGTATTAGAATCAAATAAAACTGTATGGAAATCCATAATCCAAAACAATGTAAACAAGAGGAAAGCTGTCAATGTGACAGCAAACCGGGTTTTCTTTTACATGGACAGTATATCTTACACATTGGTTGACCCTGCATATTTGAAATGTAATTTTTATTAATTTTCAATGTTAAACTTTCCACCAAAGTAGCCTATTTCTGAAAGTTCAACACCCTGGATTTTAATCAAAAGAAAAATAAAAGTACTGTGCATATCTTTGATACAGGTACAAATGATCTGCATTACAAAAACTTCCTGCATCATAAACTGTAGGAGATTTGTTCTGGACAAATGGGACACCCTATTGGAAAATATTTGACGTAAAAATGACTAAGTTCAACAACTGATATTTTTACATAAATTATCAAAAATCAAAATCAAAGTACCATGCACATCTTTGATATATGCAAATAATCTGCAAAATAAAAACTTCCTGTCTCAAATACTGTATGGGATTTGCTTCGGACAAAGTGGGTACCCTATTGTTAAAAATTTGATGTCAAAAATGACTTAGTTCAACAACTGATATTTTTGACATAAATTATCAAAAATCAAAATCAAGGTACCATGCACACCTTTGATATATGTACAACTGATCTGCCAAATAAAAATTTATTGTCTAAAATACTGTAGGAGATTTGCTCCAGACAAATGATGTGCCAATTTGACAGCCGCCAGCTCACCGCCCGCCATTTTCACCGATGGAAAACCCGGTTAAAAAAGAAGTACTGATTACTAAACATACCGAAATAGGAAGCCAGCTACAGGTTAGGGTTATTATTAGGAATGGATATAGGTTTTGATTACATTATGAACAACGTTCAAGTTAAAGTCACATGCATTACCTGTTTTAGATAGAAGTCTAATATTTGGGATATCATTACGATTTGGTTTGCTAGGATAGAGGAGAGGTTGATTCAAAATTGTTTTACGATTTATGAATAGATTAGGGTTAGAGGTTGTGTTAATATCAGGCTAAAATAAGGGCAGATGATGAGATTTAGCGTAAGGGTCTATGTTAGGGGCTTAGTGCTAGAACTTCATGTTAAGGTGATTAAAGTAAGGTTGAATGTTAGTGTTAGGGTAGTTTTAAAATTGAATTGTGGTTTATGTTAGGTTAGGATTAAGGGTTAAGACCTATGTTAGGGGCTTAGTGCTTGAACTCAATGTTAAGATGATTTAGTTAAAGTTGAAAGTTAAGTGTTAGGGTAGTTTAAAGATTGAATTGTAGTTAAGGTTAGGTTCGGATTAAGGGTTACTTTAGGGCTAAGAAATAGCCAAGAATCAGAGAATGTGTAATATTAAGTTACGGTTATGACTAATGGTTAGATTATGTTAAGGGTTAGTGTTAGGGTTGTGTTATGATTGAAATGAGGTATGGGTTAGGTTCAAGGATGTTTAAGGACTATGAATAAAGAGGGTTATATATTGTGTTATTAGTAAGTTACAGTAAGGACTTAAGGTCAGAGTAAGAGCTAGTGTCTATGTTAACGGCTTAGTGATAAAACTCTAGGTTAAGGTGATTATAGTAAGATTAGTGTTAGGTTTAGTAGTAGTATAAGCACTTGAAGGGTTAGTAGGGATTATGTTTAAGTTTACATTGGGTTGGGTTTAAGTTAGGTTCAAGGGTGATTCAGGGCTATGAACATACAAGGTTAGATATTATGTAGTATTTGTTACAGTTAGGACTTATGGTTAGAGTTAGAGCTAGTGTCTAGGTTAAGGGCTACGTGCAATGTCATCCGTTGCCCGACAAAAGCACCAATGTCCCTAGCTGGAGGACGGACAATCACAACAAATAGACAAACACAAGGCACTTATCAAGTCCATTGTAAGGAAACTTGGAATTATAAATTAGTGTGATGTGCGCAATAAAAACAGGTGATCAGAATCACATTTTGAAATTACAAAAAATAAATGCCAAAATTTGAAAGTTCTTCCATATGTGAAATTCTCTCAAGAACAAGTAAACAGTAACTGAAAAGTATAGAGAGCATTCATCTCTCGCACTTGTAATCTTTTTACGGACTCCACACTGCAGGAGAGACAAATCAATGTGCACATCAAATCTGATAACTCAATCAGGACGGACTGTTACATGAAATCGCAATGTAAAAGACAGAAAATAACAGTACCACTTGTAAATTTACCAAGCGAAATCACAGTATCGTTGATAATACAAAAAATACTGAAGTTGCATAAAAACAGATGCTTCATTAAACCTGGTTTAACCCACCATTTTATTTATAAAATGCCCGTTCCAAGTCGGGAATATGACGGCTTGCCAAAAATGTTCTGTGTTGGATTGTGTTTCCCTGATTCAGTCGAATGCTATACGGATTTTCCTTACTGGTCTCTCCCTTTGATCGATTCGGACTTTTTTGTCACTTTTATTTATTCATTATGCTGTACACGTGTTTCAAGGAGTAACCTCTCAACAGCAACATTAAAATCAAATGATATGGAAAGCCATAATCCAAAAGTAGTCCAAAAATATCGAAATAGGAAGCCAAATCCAGTACCAAGGTTATCTACCGAGTGCCATACACGGAATGAAGCCTCAGTATTTTTAAGTGGTTCGAATTTTGATAAAAACGATATATTTCTATGACATGCAAGGTGAAATTTTCATGTCAAACAAGTTTGACAATTGGGCTGGTGATACCCTCGGGGACTTCTGGTCCAAAATACAAAAAATAACCGACTCAACAAATGGATTTCATAAAGGGTTTCATTCATGGATTTAACCATGATTATTTCATGTTTTTTTTGTAGGAAATGTTTAGAAGTTTCACTTTGTAATTGATTTTCAAACCAGTAATTTGTAATATCATTTAATGAAATCACCTGATGCACAAACAGTGAATTTTAATGCACTTATGTTTGTAAAACTTATTTTGATTGAGTGAATTCAAAATTTTCAGGGGGTAAAATCCACGATTTACCGTCGGAACCTATAGCAACGTAATGGCACAGACGCATACCAAACTTCCTGTAATCTAAAAATGAGTAACAACGTTCTTTTTGCGGATTTGCATTAGAATAGAGATAACTCAACTGTTTTTTAGGGATGTGATCTCCTCAGACCCTAAAATACGGTATGGTTATCTCTTAAATAACAGTAGCCCGGCACTTAGAATTACATTTCATAGAGGATCAACATAGCATAGTGTGATTTTCAAAAGTTAACTTGCAAAAAATCTATGATTCTAATTTCGGTAAATTTCCTAAAACTCTCAAAGACCTGTTTTTTTTAAATTCTCCATAGAAACCATATTTTTTAAATTTCTTTACAGTATTAAGATTTATTGTCAGTAGTAAATCGCAAAAAAAAATCTTTGATTCCAGTTTTGGTAAATTTCATGACACTCCAGTTTAGTATATTTCCTGAAAGTTTAAACGACCAGTTATTTTGGAATTCTACCTAGCAACCACATTTAAATATAGGCCAAATTATGCAGGGGGAAACATAAGGTCCCGTGGAATTTTTACGATTTTTTTAATACAGAGGCTGAAGTGATGCACATTAGATTACAACGCGCGAAAAAGGGTATATTTGAATCATTTCAATGAGGTGGATTGCTAATTCGGCAATTTATCAGTAGCACTAGGACCCAAAGGTTCTTGGTATCAAAAGATTATGGAACAAACACACCTCAACAAACAATAGTGCCAAAAATAGATAAAGGGAAGAGCATCATCCTTATTTCCTTAAGATTGATAATGTATTAATGATATTTTACACAACACGTAACTGAAATGTTTGCAAATGTCGAATGTCCTTCGATTTTATATTTTCTCTTGGATATTCTCTGTATAAACCTATATAAAATGTATCTGAAATATAGACCCTTTCACGATAACTGCGGTCCTGTGATTTTGAGTGGAAAATAAAAACAATTCCCGCAAAAATGACGTCGTAGGACAATTAACCAAGACGTCACGTATACTGTGACGTTGAATTTTACCTACTCAAAGGGATATGAGCGCATGTGCAAAATTCAGGACCGCAGTTATCGTGAAAGGGTCTATTGCAAAGGCAAAACATTTTTAAAAAAGCAAAGCATAAAAAATAGACGGTCAAAAAGCAAGGGTTGCGGACAAAAAGAAAAATTTGCGGACTAAAAGCAATGTGGACAAAAAGCGACGGACAAAAAGCAGAAGTTGCAGAAAAAAGCAAATATTGCGGACAAAAAGCAAAGCGGACAAAAAGCGACCGACAAAAAGCAAAAGTTGCGGACAAAAAGCAACATGCGGACAAAAAGCAATGTATCAGACGTTGACAAATTTCGGAGAATATTAAATATTTACAGTTGGATTTGCAAAACGTTTGACTGTTGCATATTCCTGTCAGACTATTATCTGGCACCCAATTTTCATAGAATGTACTTATAGTTGCATTTTTTCATATGTTACATTTTAACCTATGTTCATGAAAATTTTAGCGTCGGGTGAAACAGTTAACTGTTTACCGATTTCCGGACGAACTGTTCCATGCACAAAATAAATGTGCAGTGCGACGTCACTTCAAATCTGACCTATGCATAAAATTTATTTATAGGTAAGATGTTTTAATTGTTTATATAAGTTAATAAAACAGTTATTTCATGCCCCGTTTCAGGAAAATAGCAAAACTATTGTCCCTCGATGATGGCCAAAGGCAACAGTTCACAAGTCATTTCCATCACCTCGGGACAGTAGTTTTTACTGTTTCCTTCAAAGGCATGAAATGACTGTATAATGAAAAACTAATGTAGTCGTCAGAAATGTGAATAAGTAAGTAATCCACGATAAAACGATGTGTGGGTGGTGGTAAAAACATTACTAAAGCAAAAACAAAAAAAAAATAAAAGAAAGAAAAATCTACGGCGAAACAGAAATTGCAGAGCAGCATAAGGACAGATAAACAGAATGTA
The DNA here is from genome assembly GCA_002080025.1 of Modiolus philippinarum. Lineage (NCBI taxonomy): Eukaryota > Metazoa > Mollusca > Bivalvia > Mytilida > Modiolidae > Modiolus > Modiolus philippinarum. The sequence goes on from MJUU01032406.1 coordinate 10,437, forward strand.
TTACGAACACATTCAAAAAGTGTAAAAATAAACAACGGATCTTTTTAATAATATATTACTGCATTCTTGAGATGGTAGCATCGAGGGGTGTGGTTAATAAAATGATTATTGGTTATTTCTAACGGCCTGTGAAATTACGATATAGGGTGACTGACCATATACAATGTACTTGGATGTCTTTTGAATAATTATTAATGGTACATACAATTCGCCGTGCTTTGGGCTAATTCATATCCTTTATTATTTTAATATTGTTATTTAGTACCACTGGGCCGATGCCACTGCTGGTGGACTGTTGGTCCCCGTGGTTATTCACCAACTCTGTAACCAGTACTTCGGTACTGGCCCGAAAACCGATTTTATTTGGAAACTTGCAATATCTAAATTTAAGAAAATTTTGTTAAAAACTAAAGAGTATCTCCCTCTTGCGTATCTTTGTCCTTAGCTGATTTTGGCTTTCCTATTTGGAATCTACTGGTTATTTGTTCTCCATCAGATTTTACACATATCTCAGTAGATGGATTTCCAAATGCTTTGATTTGATTTGCACTGATGAGACATACAATGTAAGTTGTCAAAATACGCATATGCAGAAATTCTAAATTTGCATTAACTTCTGTATATTGTTATTTATTAAGTATAGTAGACATGTATTGATGGATTTGTTATTTCATTTTAGAATGGCACATTTCATTGTTTGATTTTAGTTTGTAGTAAACTACGATTTGGAATAGAATGTGAACATGAATGTGCGTGTAAAGATTTGACAGAACAATGTGATTCTCAGACAGGTTCTTGTATATCAGGGTGTAGGCCTGGTCGTATAGGAATCGGCTGTCAAATAGGCAAGTACTTCATATAATTGCACTCTTATAACACTTTTTAAGGCTTTGCTTTGTGATGACCCATTGTTTTGCAAAAAAAGATTCGATGGCCGGTAAATTTATACATATTTTTCTGGTTTGCTTTTTGTTTTTCATATAGTCTTCTCGTGGAATCTGTTATACCATTTGTCATCTTCTATGTTCGTTCTGTGTCCGATTCTTATTTGGCATTGAATAAGAAATTGATAAACTGATTATATTTATTAACTTGAATATTATGAATCTACGACGAATCAATGTTGCTTCAAGAAGATAATTGATGCATAAGCCGGAATATGGACAAAGAAAGATTTTTTTTTAGAATTGCCATACCATTGAATCATGACCATTAAGTTAATCTATTGTACATCATTCTGTGGTTGATAACAAAACCAGAACGCCAAGTATATGTTAAGATGCACTCATTTCAAAGATTTCTTAATTTCCGTAAAAAAATTACGTCATAGTCTTTGCAGACAAAGTTTCTAACAATATTATGTTTGAATGTAACCATCCCTACTTAGGCTGTAAATTCTTAATGTAACCTGTCTTTTTCGCCTACACCAAAATCTAGGGGATATCATATTGAACTATATAAAGATAACAGTCTGTTGGGTACCTTAACTACATGCTGGGTCTACCAGACGCAATATCGAATCATACCTTAACTCCTAGACTACTTTTTTGATGATGAAAGAGCTTTTGCAGAAAGGCATTTTCTTTGAGCGATGTAAACAGCTATAATTTCGCCTATTACCATTTAATTGCGTCTACGGAATAACGAATACGTTTTGAACTATTCCATACCTTCATTATACTATCAAACATGCTTTAGTATACTAGTCATTTGTCCTTCTTTTTTGTGGTTTTACAAATAACTTGGCAGTCATGATAAGTCTATTAAAATAAATTTTGCAAGCTGGCAATTTGTTTGTGAATTAAGTTTCTTGTAAACACAATCAGCTTGAAGCTCAGAAATATAGCACTCAAAGATTGCACGCGTCTTTTGAAGTCTTTGAACGATCAAGGTCGTTCCTATAAATATGTTTATAGTAAAATAAAATAGAAACAGCAATATATGCAACAGATGCGCTGGGTTAAGAAGCACTATGAAATCATTATAGACTATTATGTTTATTCTTTTGAAAAAGTAACAAAATAATTAAAGTTCGATAACTTCAGACTTTACATATATGAAGGTAAAATTTTAAATATCAACTGTCACAGGGGTATAGCGGCTACTGTCTAGATCTCCCGTGAGCGGTGTATATAAACAGAATGTTTGAGTGAACAATTTGTCTCCCGAATTGAATATTTATTGAGTACACTTGTTAGGAAAATGTCCATGCTCGTCGCACGTTAAACATCGTGTGCAAAAATTTGTCTTGAGTAATCCCTAAGTGCTCGTCGATTACAACCTTCTCCCGTTACTCATTCAATATACCACTAATTAATATGTTCTCGTCTTCATATTGTAATTGTATAACAATAATGACCAATAATTCAAAAGTTTCATTATTATAACCATTACGTATGTTTGCAGAATGTTACGGTTCGTATGGTCCCAAATGTTCCTATCCTTGTGGTCATTGTTATAACGGTACAACTTGTGATTCTATGACCGGAATCTGTCAGAGATGTGCTCCTGGATGGACAGGATTGACTTGTCACACAGGTATTTCTTTATAAATATTTAGAACAAAAACATTGTAACTAGAAAACACGAGGGGACTTTATAAACATAAGTGGATGATATAAATCGGATAATGGTTTTTATGAAATAAAAACGATACGCTAGGCTATGGAATAGCCTTGGATAGAAAATTGCGTGTTGGATTGACAAGGATGTGGTGGCTCATGATGTACTTGGCTTCGAAACAT
>MJUU01032406.1:13368-31457 GCA_002080025.1 Modiolus philippinarum
ATTTATTAACTTCTGGTTTTAAATTTATACATTACTGTGCTTATTCTTTTTATCATATCTATATTTACAAATCTGGCTAAGCGATATTGCAATACCAATCCCATCATCCTCTACAAACCTGTTCACAGTACCCACCTATAGTAAATGTTTATAATACTTTTCAACTTCCACAAGGAAACAGAAAAATTAAACCACGCCCCGCTTTATCAGGACGAAACTGGACGCCATTTTGATTTTCGAGAATCTGAAATTCCTATTGGTCAATAGTCTTCTGCTCATGCGTTCTCCTCACTGCGCAAGCGTACTCCTCACTTTCCCCCAAGAACTATCTATATAGCTAGGCTATTCCATAGCCTAGCTAACTATCGTTTAATGTTAAAGAATGATTAGACCTACATAGGTGTCTAGCATTATGACCGGTTTCCGGATTTTCAGAAAATTCAGTCATTTTCAGGCAATATAAACCAGCTATTTTGGGGTGACTTTCTTGACCTATAATACCTGTTTAATGCAATGATAAGGTTTCCCGACCCCAGGCGCTTTTAAATTTACAGTAAATTCGACATTTAGGTATTCATTACCACTGGGTTGATACCTCTGTTTATAGACGATTTCCCTTGTCCCCCACCATCCTTTCGGAATTTACAAACAATGTTTTCTAATACTTCGATACTGGCCGGAAAATCGATTGTGAAGCTCGCAACATCTTAATTTTAGGGAAAAAAATGTTCAAAACTAGGAAGTATATATATAGTACAAAGATCTGTCCTAAACCGTTTTGTTCTTTTCATTAAGATCCTGATAGTTATTTGTTCATGGATTTATAAATGTATTGATTTGATGTACGAACATACATATGGCACGCGAAAGTTATCATAACTAAGGAAAACCTTGTTTTCCTATGGAAAACCTGGTTTTCGCTTCTGTAAACTAGGGTTTCCTCACCGAAACCTAGGTTTCCCTCTGAGAAACCTAGTTTTCCTGAATAAAACTTAGGTTTCCAGATGGAAACTCGGGTTTAGCTCTAGTTTACAGAAGCGAAAGCCGGGTTTTCCTTAGTTATGTTAACTTTCGCGTGCCATACATACATTAGCTGTCGAAATAGCCCTTTGCATAAACTTAAAGTGCAGTGACTTGAAAGCTTAGTTTTTTACCTGTTTACATAGATAATTTTTCCCACTCTAATTTATAGAATGGCTTTTGTGAAATTTAGAAAGCTGAAAGTTTGCTCACTCAATCTCGAAATTAAGATTTTGAATTATGAAAAAAATTATTAAAAAAGTAATTGTTTCCATCATATTGGTTGTTTATTTTCTATCAGCGTTTCCAAATTTTTCTTATACATCGGCAAACGAATACCAAAGCAAAAATGAGGAAAAGTGGAATTCTAAAATCGTAAATTCAAAAGCACGGCAATTCATATCCAACACGAAATGAGACAATACTAAAAAGACAAAACAAACTAGATTTGCAATTGCAAGCAATAGCCGATGTCACCCCAGACTCCCCATTCGATGATTCCATCTAATTTGCAGCGTCAAAATCTACCTACAAATCAATTTTCGATGAAATCGGACAATGTTGAAATTTTGGCGTATTTTGTCGGCCATCTTGGAAATGGCGGCCATTTTGAAAATTTTAAACGCAAGGCATACAACTTCAGATGGTGCTCCAACTTTGTGCAAAGTTTGAAATCAATTGGTCCAGCCATTTNAATAATCGCTCGGAGAAGAAACGTAGAATAACAACATGTCAGCCCGACAAAGTCTGGGGTGACATAATAAAACAAAAATGAACAAGAACGCCACATAACTAAAGCACTATCAGTGTGAGCCCCTACAAAAAACTGAGGTATCACCAGGCGCGCATGATCTGCTCCACGCATGGCATCTAAATGTTTTGATGCGATCTTTAAATTGTCGAAATGGCCATTTGCAAAAATTGATTTTACAATAACTTCATTACCACTTCATAATATACATAAGTATTGTATACTGAGTCGCTGCTTCTGTAGGTGGATTGTTTAGTCCCTGTTGGTTACTAGCCCAATAGTTCAGTACCGTTCGGTGTTGACCGAAAATATATACGGAAACTTGTATTATCTATTTTTTTAATATTGTTCAAAATTAAGGAGTATCTCCCTCGTGCAAAGCTTTGTCCGTAGCTGATGTAGGCTTTTGGTTTAAATCATATTGATTATCTTCCATCTCTTGATTTCAGTCTCATAGATGTCAGTATAAAAAAACTCGAACGTTTTCCTGAAATATTGTGGTTATGACCACTTCCCCCAGTGTTCTGTTCCTTCAGTGAGTCAATTTTACAGAAGAATTTAATTCGATCTACAATTGTTTCAACAGACTTCCTGTAAATGCATATTCATTATAAAAAGAACAGATTTATATATTTAGGGGATAACTGTATTGTATTTGAAGATTTGGAGGCATCAGTTGGGGATTTGATGGTCGTAAATTGAGTTTACTGGAGACGCGTATTAATAGTGTCAATTGCAGAAAATGTCAACCGTGAAATCTATACCATGATATGATTAACTAATCAAATAACAGGATTAATGACAAACTACATTATAATTACCTTTTCACACTTCTTCCAAATTCAAATTAAGAATGCTAATTTGGTAGATTTTGATATCTTTTGCATTTTTTTTTCTTTTCATAACTGGAATCCCGGCATAATATCTTACGTGAGTTATTACTATCTTTGGTACCTAACTGCCGTTATATTCATGTGCAAAATATAGTGCCGTATTGTCTTATTTTTTAACGGTGATTTAATGGTAGTTTATAAATCTTTTTGTACCCAGTGTTCTTTTATTTGTATATGCCGAGGAGCAATGTTTTGATTTTATTTAAGCTCTTATTTACCTGTGTCTATATTACTACGCCATTTGTTCTCACTGCTTTAGACACTCTGCGACATTATTTGATTTACCTATAGCTTCCTATTATTATCACCCATTTGTTATATTATTCAAGTTATTAAAGATGTGTAATAAATATTACGTATTTCACAATGATTATCAATTAATACTGCCATTGTATCAAATAATTCCAGTTGAATATCTCGCATGTAAATTTAACTTCCGTGATATTAATTTTGGAAAGAGTTGTCCCTCTTTCGATTATAGTGTGCAATTGGATATTGTTAAAAATTATGCTGACCCTACTTGATTTCTGTTTTACCCTGTATTTCATGGCAACTTTTGTCTTATGTACGCAATCAATGTGTGACGGATTTTATCCTACTATTTGAGAATAACAAAGTAACATATACCCCGGAAAACATACCATGGTTTTTATAAAATTAATCTTCTGATTTAGAAGATGACACTAAAGAATCAGTTACCCAACAGATATTTCAATAACACATCTTAGCTGGCTGTATGATGGCTACCACATGTGGCTCAGATCATGTATACTCTTCTGCAACATGTGATTATACTGCTGGTTTGTAGTTTGCATTTTTTTTAAATTTCAATATAGCAATGTATTGTGGTGTTTGAAGCTGACCATTTTCCCGCATATATGAAATAAATCAATATAAGATCAAATAACCAAAATAACATACACATTTTTTTTCATCCGTTGATGAAATAAGATTTAAATCCAGTTATCATTTGATATGGTTGCAACCATATCTTTTCTTGTTCTAAAAACTCATCACTCCGAGCACAAGAAACACAAGTTAACATACTATCATTTGGAAAAGGTTATATTAATACATTGTCAACATTCTTTCGGTTCTTTATATTCTTCAAATAATATGATTCTCCTAAAAACTGTAATTTGGCCTATGTGGACATAAGCAGATTTTTATTGGCATGTGTGGCTGGTAATAGTTTTAAAAAAACACAAAGGGTGTATATGTAATTATGATCTTAAGCACAGATGCCATTTTACTTCATTTTAGCATATTTTGAAAATGGCACATTCATGTTCTGCCTTGTCAATAAGTATGATTTTTATGTATGGCAGTGTTTTAAGTGTGAACTTAAACCAATATTTCTGTCAACGGTTAAAAATTTGTTTCAGATTTACAGACCAATAGTTACTTATAGAGCAGCAACCTAGAGTCTAAAATTTCAAATTTAATCAACCACCTAAATTATGCCCTATATTGAAGGAAATGATATGACGCTTTGGTTTTGACTGGTCGTAGACGTGAAATATGGTGCAAATGTTTAGAATCTAAGGTCAAAGGTCAAATTTTCAAAATTTACTTTTTTGTATATTTCAAACGTTTCAAAGCATATCTCAAAATTTTCCCAAATGATTGCTTTTATTACCAATGATTTTGTCTCTCAGGTGTTTTATGATAGAAATAAAAGCAAAAATCAAGAACAATAACCCCTTCACAATGTGAATTACGTCCCTTTTCTCAAATGAGGAAAATTTTCACTTTTAGGGATGTAAAAGCAAAATTCATTGCCAAAAATAAGTAATATAACAAAAATAAGTAATTTACATTCATTTAATAAGTATTCATAAATTTTTTGACGACCTGAGATATGAATACTGACATTTGTGACAAAAATATAGTCCAATGAAAATACCTTGTTAAAACAACAAATGAGAGTCATTTTTTTTAAAAACCGTTTTATCAAAAATTTTGAAAACGAATAACATAAAAGTGACATAAATAACTCAAAGTAATTGTCAGCAATTTGAAACTTGAAATAATGTGAGCATAACTCAACTAAATGATACCCCGCCCCACATGGAATACTTGAAAAGTATAGTCACTGTTTTGATATAATAAACTCCCAAACTGGGAAAATCAAAATCTAAAGCAGGTGGTGCACGGAGGAATCATGTGTGAAAGGTTCTCTAAGAGTTTTATTAATTCATCCATTAGTTGAGGAGGGGTCGTGAATAGTATACCATTACCCCCTTCGGATAAAGTACAGTAAATTATATGTTTGGCAATGGGACACATCAAAAATTGATCAATCGAAGTCTAAAAAAGAAAGTGTACTATACCATCATGTGATAAAGATTCTATGAGAGTTTCTCTGAGAGTTTCATCAAATTCTCTTCATTTGTTTAGGCGGAGTTGCGGATAGCGTGCCGATACCCCTTATGACAAAGAATGGCAGAGTCCATGTATGGCTATTGAAAACCCTCAAAATTGGTAAATTTTATTTAATTGCAATTAAGGTCCTCTGAAAGTTCATTAAATTCCATTGATTGGTGTATGAGAGGTCGCAGAAAGCATACCAGTTCCCCTCAAAACATAGAACGGTAAAGTGCATGTTTGGCTATGGGAAACCCCAAAAATGGTTAGATCAAAATCTGATCAAAATGTGAAGTGTGGCATCATGTGATAAAGACTCTTTGAAAATTTCATCAAATTACAATGTTGTTGCAGACAACATACCAGTATCTCCTAATGACAAATGCATTGCGTAAACCATGTATGGTTATTTGGACCCTATAAACTGCTCAGATCAAGATCTAAAATAGGATGTGCAATATGGCATCAAGGGACTAAGATTCCTTGAAAGTTTCATCAATCTCTCCTCATTGGTTTAGGAGGAGTTGTAGATACCAGTACCCCCTTACAGCAATAATTGAAAATGTCCATGCTTGACTATGGGAAAAAAATTGGTGATATCTCAGCCTAAAATAAAAGGCAAGCTGTGTCATCATGACATAGAGCTGCCCTGAAAGTTTCATCAGATTTATCTGCAGTTTTAAAGGAGTTGCCGATATTAAGACGAACAAAATGAATACTATAATCCCTCCTTTTTCAAAAGCGAGGGTTTAATAATGTTTTACTAACTAGATTACTAATCCTTCAGGGATTTAAAGAAGGCTTGCAATCGACAATTAGTATAAATACCAGCAATAGATTCTCGACAAATATTATGTAAGTCTCGCAACTTGTGTTTGACTTACTTACCTTTAACTAGAGGTAGTGTTAAGTAGTACAGACTGAATTTGTTCCTGAATACGACCTATTGGTTAGGACATCATGTTTGTAAAATCCTGTTATGCAGACCTCATGAGAACGTATCCAAGTTATTGATGAATTGTAGGTAACAACGGATAATAAGAAACGAAAATATGTATGCTACGTTTCTATGTACCCTTCCATTGCGAATGAAAAAAAAAATGAATTGTATAAATTGTATGAAAAATTTGACGGATAGGAACTGCTTCAGTGCTTACTTGATTAAACTTCCAAGTTTAAATGATGAGCAACTCCTCCCAAACAAGCTATTAGAATTTGATTAAACTTTCAAAGAGTCTTTATCACACTTTGCCACACTGCACCTTTTGATCAGATTTTGATCTGACAATTTTTGGGGTTTCCCATAGCCAAACATGCACTTTACTATTCTGTTTTGAGGGTGTACTGGTATGCTTTCTGCGACCCCCCTAAACCAATGAAACTTTTAGAGGACCTTAATTGCATGATGCAATAGTTCACTTTCTGTTTTAGATTTGAATTTGACCAGTTTTAAGGGTTTCCCATCGCCAAACATAGACTTTGCCATAAGGGGTATCGGTACGCTTTCCGCAACTCCGCCTAAAAAAATGAAGGGAATTTGGTGAAACTTTCAGAGAATCTTTATCACATGATGGCATAATGCACTTTCTTTTTTAGACTTCGATTGATCATTTTTAGGTTTTGTCCCGTTACCAAACATATACTTTACCATGCTTTATCTGAAGGGGGTAATGGTATACTATCCACAACCCCTCCTCAACAAATGGATGGATTTAATAGAACCTTTTACACATGACTCCTTCGTGCATTTCATGCTTTAGATTTTGATTTTACCATTTTTGGGGGTTTAACATATCAAAAATTGACTTTGTTTTTCAAGTAACCAATGTGGGGCGGGGGTATCATTTAGTTGAATTATGATCACATTATTTCAAGTTACAAACTGCTGACAATTACTTCTGTTTATTTGGTCTGAGTTATTTTTGTCTCTTTTATATTATTTGTTTTGAAATTTTTGATAAAATGGTTTTTAAAAAAAAAAAATGACTCTCGTTGTTTGTTTTAACAAGGTATTTTCATTGGACTATATTTTTGTCACAAATGTCAGTATTCATATTTCAGGTCGTTGAAAAATTTATAAATACTTATTAAATGAACGTTAATTACTTATTTTGGTTATATTACTTATTTTTTGGCAATGAATATTGCTTTCAAATCCCTAAAAGTGAAAATTTTCCTCATTTGAGAAAAGGGACGTAATTCACGTTGTGAAGGGGTTGTCGTTCTTGATTTTTGCTTTTATTTTTATCATAAAACACCCGACAGACAAAATCAATGATAATAAAAGTAATCATTTGAGAACAATTTGAGATATGCTTTGAAACGTTTGAAATATACAAAAAAGTGATTTTTGAAAATTTGACCTTTGAACTTAGATTCTAAAAATTTGCACCATATTTCACGTTTACGACCAGTCGAAACCAAAGCGTCATATTATTTCCTTCAATATTAGTAATGATTTAGCCATGTGTCATGCTGGTTGATTAAACTCCGAAAATAAGCTAGATATTCACTTCAGGTTGCTGCACTATTAGAATATTGGACAATGGTCAGTCACACTTGAATACTTTTCACACCTTCCTATTCATCATTCATCGCTTATCTATTTGCAATCGTTGTTAATGAATTTTAATGGACATATTGATCAGTCTATTTGAACAAAAGTAACCTGTTGACAAAAATTTTGGTATAAGGTCACGCTTAAAATTCTGTAACTGGTTAAAAAGGGTTATCAGGATGCTGTGGTTTTTCCCGAACTTCTTGGTTATCATGATGCAGTGGTTTTTCCTCAACTTCAAACATTATTTTCTCTTAAATCCTGATAAAACTCCTGTTTAGCAAAGGTTTTTGAGAGTAGAATTATGTAATTTGCACTTTATTTTTTTTATAATAAGAGAGAGAAGTTAACAGACAATAGCTTCCATGGCCGGTAATTACAATCATATGCAACAATCCACCAGACAACTGCAAAAGAAAAACAAAACTGAAAAAGGGACAAAAGACTAACGTAGACAACAATAGAAATTCGGGATAGCCAGACATGGTACCGACACTATAGCAAGAGCTAGCAATAGGGTTAAATTGGTTTATGGGTACCGAAACTTCCCCTTATTCTATCCCACTTCCCTATAGTATAATAAACATAGAAATTAAACCCAATACAAGTAGACTACTAACCCAAGACCGCAAACTAGAAATAGGAAAATTAGACAAAACTTAATTTAGAAATATAGGTAAAGTTAGAATGCCCGTCGATAAACTGCCGGTTACCTAAAGGAGCCCAGTTTGCTAGTTAAACACTGTTGTTCTACGGAAGAAAAATCAAAGTAAAAACTTCCAGAACATCTTCGCTAGCCAAGGGTTACGATTCGCTTCTCTCATCTTTGAAGAGGAAGATGCTTCCAGAGGTGTTTGGTCGAGAACCATTATGGATTTCAGTAGACATCACCAGTATCAGTGAGAAGTCATAGGTTATTAGCTGGAGCCAATTTAACGGAATCATGAAGAATATCTATTCAACACTCTTTCACTAATTGTGGTTTCTTTATCATTAATGTGAAAGTTTCCAGTGACAAAGACGAAACGTTACTGAGCTACAGCACATACAATTTCAAACAGATACACGTAGTAGAAATTTTACTAGGTATATTATGAAACAAGGGAAACAAAAACTTAATCTTACAAGATAAAAAATGACAAACCCACCGTCACTGCTAAGAATCTTAGAAAAAACATAATCGAATGAATACAGAAAGGGCAATCTAAAGAAGGTTCAGTCTAAAGACATGGTTGTGGTAAAAGGATGGGAAAATATGCATTCAGAAAAATATCAACTGGAGTATACATTTTTGTACTGTTTTTATGAGCAAAATATCGTTATTTGGTCGAATTGCAATTTTACCAAAGGGACATTTGATTTTGTGTTGACATTACTTTTTTGAAGATGAGGGATGCAAAAAGGGGCTTTCCTAATTCAAAAAAGTGAAGTTTGTCTATGGGTGCGCTTGGTTGGGCAGTTCTGAACATGTTCTTTCAGTTCCAGTTCCAGCGACCAATCGAACGAAAAGGAACACATAAGAATAATTTTGTCAAAACTATTTATATTTTTTAAATTTTACTTGACTATTAATCATAATTTTTTTTTGTTTTTGGTGTCATAAATTGAATAATATAACTTTTAAAGACAGTTTATGATAAAAATTACAACACCAGTTGTTAATCAATAATTTCCCGAAAGACTACTTTTGTCAATTCAAAGGCGATTTTGGTATAAATTCAATGCTCAAACCTCTGAAAATAATTTGTCTGCCATGTATATGTTGTTCGTTTGTATCATTTGCAAAAATCCAGTACATTTGTCCTGCAAAAACTGTTAAAATCGTTTATTGTTTCTCAAAATTTTTCTTTTGGTCGCCATATTGAATTCTGTCTGCACCACCTTCCAACCGAGCGCCACCTTTATGTCCCAGTTCAGAAGGATAGTGGGGTGTACTTTTTACCCTTTTCTGCTCGTTCCTCTCATAAGTTTATTCACTTTTCCCAGCAACTACAAATCACAGCAACTTGATATTTGGTATTAAATGAAAATAAAGAAGGTATTGACGTTAGCTCTGTCCGTCAGTTTCTTGGAACTCTAACATCCACAGTTTTGGATTTTAGGCTAAATTTGAAGAAAGAAATGTTGCATATAATTAGCGTGCAGATGCGCAATAAGCTTTAGGTTTTTAATATTGGTATAAAAATTATGATCAGCGTTTGTAACAACAGCTTTCTTGGATGAAAAGATAGTGTCACTTGTAGAGCGAGGACATCCTTAATGAGTTATAACTTTGATTTCTTGTAAAAATAAATTGAAGCAACCATAGTACTTACTTAACGCAGTTTTACATATTTTTTTTTCCTGTCGTAGGTCTTGTATTAATTAACTAACACGAATGGATTTTACCACGAAAGCTAAAAAAGGTACACCGGAAGATCATAAAGATTTATATTATAGAACTCGTAAACATAACTAAATGTACAAACTCTTTAAGTTTTCCCCTAAACATGACTGCCTTGAAGAACTAAAAGATAGTGCATAAAATTGGCTGATCATGAAGAAGCTAAATAGTGAGTATATGTCCGAATTTATGTATATGAATAAAAGTTGATTTTTTAATTGGAAATAAATATTGCTTATTTTGACAGAATGCAAGCCTGGTTCACATGGTTTCAATTGCAGCAACAAATGTGGTCATTGTTATAATGGCAGTGTCTGCAACTCCGCAATTGGAAGTTGCCCTGGTGGATGTGCCCCTGGTTGGTATGGGAACACATGTAAACAAGGTTAATATATAAATTGTCCTGGTGGTTGTGCACCAGGTTGGTCTAGGAACATATACAAACAAGGTTAACATATAAAATATCTTGGAGGATGTTCTTTGGGTTGCTCTTAGAACGCATGCAAACACGGCTACTATATAATTGTAATATGACGGTCTTCAATCGCTTTGTATCCAAACCCGTGGTAAAAATGATATGTACATGTGGAAAATGCATAAAGAAATGACGGTACTTTCGATAAAGTCATAGATAGTTTAACATAAGTTTTTTCAACGGAATTCAACAGAAAAAATATACAGAGGAAGAAGTGATTAAATGTTAAGAGTTTCTGATCGACAATATAGTTGTCCAATTTGGAGGACTTGTTTTTCAGCAGACCATTGGAATTCCAATGGGTACAAACTGTACGCTTCTTTTATGCGATTTGTTTCTCCACTCAAATGAGGCTGAATTCATCGAAAGGCTTCTTCAAAATAAAGGTAAAAAAAATGGCACTGTCCTTTAATTTCAGCTTCCGATGACCTTTTATCACTAAACAATCCTCGCTTTGGTGATTTTATTTACTTATCTATCCAAAAGACATCGGAATTAAGGATACTACAGATACTTCCACAACGGCCTCGTTCCTTGATCTCATCTCCTAACTCATTCGCTACTCAAGGGCCTGTGGTCGATACAGTGACTCCCTTGATAAAGCTCGGTTGCTTACAAATATAGGCTACTTAAGCAAGGGTATGTTACCCATAACTTGAAGTCATCACTACAGAAGTTTACGGTCGATATCATGATCTTGTGGACCGCCATGGGATATATGTTTCCAAGATGACAACAGATCTTTTTTCTTTGCCACTAAAGTTTGTTAATTGACTTTACTCCTGAAGTTGACATGTTCAACACGGCGGGTATCTTATACGAAGTAAGAGATGCTTCCTCTACCGGTGCACCTAATTTTACCCATGGTTTTTATTTTGCCCGTGTTGTTCATTTTTGTATCTTCATTTTTCTTTTCTGCACCCTGATTATGCTATGTCTTTGTTTCTTTGTTTTTCCGATGTTGCCCTTGTCCTTGGATTGTTTGTTTTAGACTGACAGATCGGTTCTCACTTACTTTGCAACATCACAGACCAATTAATGTCATGAATGGCGATAAATCCATGTGTTCTTGGGCGAATTCTCCAAATCGAAACCTTGCCTAGTGTCCCATGAGAATTGAAACAATTCACAGAAGCCCTCACTGGTCGCTTGAGGTAACATACTCACTATGAAGTGCCAGTCCGTGGTAAAAAATGTACATTAATATATTTCTGCTATTAATTATTTCTTAATTATCCTGGGGAATTTGCTTCAGGTTGTTATGGAAATATGCAAACACGGCTAATATGTAAATTGTCCGGCTGGTTGTGCTCCAGGTTTGTGTAGGAACACCTGCAAACAATGTAATATATGATGGGTATAAAGTTTTAAAGACATCGAATTTGATATAATTGGAAAAACGCATTACGTAATCTGCTTTACTAATGAGCTTCGTTGAAAAAAGGCAATAGAGTGATAAATACACATTCAGTAACTACTAATTAGCACATTTTTTTCATGGCCTGATAACAAAAAGAGAATGCAACAAGAAAAGATCGAGAATTTGTCCAGACATTTTTGTGCCCGGTGAAGTTGGGAATTTCCTTTCTTTTGTGTTTGGGAGATATCAATTTGAACAAACTTTACAATAATGTTCATGAAACTAAAATAAATGACAACTTTTTAAGAATGCAGTAATATATCGTTGGAATTATTTTCCGTTTAAAGATACTTTATATACATATCTATAAATGACCGCAAACTTAAATTATTATTTCAGAGTGCAAACCTACCCATTTTGGGAGAAACTGTTCACAGAAGTGTAGTAACTGCCTAGCTGATGCCTGTGACAAACTAACAGGAGAATGTGTATCGGGATGTAAGCCAGGTTCTCATGGCAATAAATGTAATTCCAGTAGGTGTACCGAGGCATTACCATATTGTTGTTTGATTTTTTAGTACAAATTACATAATATCTTACAAATGATGTAAACTGTAAAAATACATCTAATTTACTGTTTTTCATGCAACTTGGGATTTTTTTGTATTTAATATGAATCATTCGGCCGATGCCACTGCTGGTGGACCAGAGGTCCCCGAGGGTATTCATCCGCCCGAAATTTACTGTTTTGAACCACTTATAAAATACGGAGGCTTGAGCATTCCATGTATGGCACTCGGTAGATGTATTGGTACTGGTTTTGGCCTCCTATTTCGATATTTCGATAATTTTGGTAATGAGTACTTCTTTTTTTTACCCCTTTTGATTGATGGATATCCATATTATTTGATTCCAATGCTGCTGCTGAGAGTTTAACGCGTGTACAGCATAACGAAATATTTTTTTTTATGCAACATGGGTATTTTTTGTATTTCTGTTTCCATCAAAAAAATCCAATACAGCTAATGTAAAGCAAGAAATATGTCAAAGTACAGAACTCTATCGATGCCAGTCATGCTTTAAATGAAGACTATACTGAAAGTATTCCTAGCAGTTACATTAACAAAGTAACTACTTTTAGTTTCTGCGTGAATGTTTTACGAGAGTTTTTACAAGAGTTTTTTGAGAGTCCACATTGTGTATTCGTGTGTATTGTGGGCATGTAGTGCCTTTGGTGTTCCGTCTTCTGGTGTTCTTGCTTCGGTGATTGCCTTGTCTCTGGACTTTGATTTATGCAATCTTGTGCTTTGTTACTTTGGTATTCTACTGCCGTTGTTACGACCTTTATGACAATAATCTGGACACTTTATTTTCCCGACTTTAAATTTTGTAGTAAAACGATATCGTATTGGCTACTCCTTTGTGAATATAAATAAAATCATTCTAATTTTAAAATTTTTTGGAATGCAGTAAATCATGCAGCAATATAAACTTACCATTTATCTCTAATTCCTAGCCAAACAATTATTGCTTAACTGAGGTATGATACTATTGTCCTAGAAATGAAATGTACTCAAATTGACCATCTTCTACTGTGGTCAAAATCATAATTCAAAAAAATATATGTCATAAACAAAAATTAAAAAAATCAAAACAGGCATCATAAGACAAAACAAATTAAAATAATTTAGTTGGGTGTAGATATATGAAGATAGGTCCATTTGTCTAAATGTTTGTCAATTATACTAGTCTGTATACGACTTTTTTTGTCCAGTATTAACATAATTTCTTTCAATTTTAACATTTTTCTATTTTCTTTTTCACTGTTGACAAATACAACTTCTGCTCGAAAATTGACATAATGTTTCATTTACTTTTGAAAAGGAAATCTATGAATATTTTGGATCAAAGTGCCCAAAAACAGCAAAAACTACCTGTCCCACGTTAAGAACTAGTTGCAAACATTTAATTTTTGTGTTATTTACTTGATTTGGTTAGCCTTTTTCGAACTGTTATCTATTAGAACCACATTCAAACAAGATAAGATATGGGTAAATCCATATCCAAGGATACTCGATTGTTCACATACCTGAAATACCTGTACAATTTTCAAAAGGATCATTTTCAAACAAACAAAAACAAAAAAAAACAAAAAACAAAACAAAAAGATGCGTTTATGTTTATGATTTTTTTTTAGGGTTCGTTTCTTTGGATTCTTCTTGTCGTAAGCTCTCAGGATCACCATTAGCCCTTTCTGTTTCTTAGCAATATGGAAAATTGGGGGGGGGGTCAAAACTGCACATGTACTAGATAATACACAGTTAGGTTTTTATTTGAAATGCCTATCAATATCTAGAGACATACTAACTCGAATAATTCAATCCCTCTCCGGAAGCGTTCGTAGTGAGTGGAATATAACGACTGGATTATCCGGGTTAGAGACATACAGAGATTAGCAACTACTCGAAATCGTTAACATCACGCATGTTAACTCGCTCCAATGATGCAACACTAGAATCCGTTCGGAACTCCTTGTAATTTCAGTCAAAGTTTACCTGTACGGGCACAATGTTCCGATGGTAAAGTTATTGTTTTTACTGATGCATCGTCATTTAATAATTGTGCTAACCTGATATTACAATTAATATCCATGACAATTTATCAATATTCAATAAAAAAACGTTTTGTTGACATTTCTGTACAGTTTTAATTAAAATTACAGGTATTGGGAATTAAAAATCGACTCACCTCACGGGAAGTCTCGCACACGCGTGTTATTACCGAATTTTACAACGGATTAACTCTTTGTCTCTGCAACATGTAATCAATCACTAATTTGACAGATATTTGCGAGGATAGGGGTCTTTTCTATTTCAGTTTTGTTTGCTGTTTGTTTGTTTGTTTTTTTTCACAATTCTATTATTATTATAGATAATAATCATTACACATTTTTATTCAAATCAAAGTGAACTAATACTATACGAAACGATTAAGGATTTTAAAAGAAAAGACATGGCCATATCTTATATTTCTAAAATTAATTGATATACGATGTATATCCATAATGAAATATTTCCGCTCAAACTATGTTGGTATAAGTTAACTAGCATCAAGATGAAGACAGGAATAAAAGCCCCTTCTTTGATAAACTAGAGTTTTCTTTGTACATCGTGCTTCTATTAAATAAATTAGTGAGGTACTACAAAGAGTACTTTTATTAAACAATTTCACACGTTAGTTTTTAAATTATTACGTACTAAGAAGTAGATATATAACATTAGTATGGCACACCAAAGCCACAAAAATGAGATAAAATAGCATTATGTCAGGTAATGCTATCTTATCTGATTTTTTGTGGCTTTGGCGTGCTAGTAAATGTATTATCTCTTTTCTAATATCAACTAATCAGACGTAATATCTGTTGGAAACTGTATTATCTTATTTATGTTGCAACTAATCAGATGTAGATAGATAAATTTCAATAACTTATCAAATTCAATCTTTTTAGATCAAATAACTTATTATGAAAAACCATGTAATTATGATCCTAGAGAATTTCGGAAATGTAATAATAATTTTAATAAAATTTCTTTTCTTTTTCTTTTTTCTCGCTTTTGTTTATATTTATCCATTTGCCATTTGTAACGAATTTTGTGTTTGTGTGTATATATATTTTGTACATGTAAGTGTGACACCCTCGCAGAATTGAGTAATTGTTAATTGAAACTAACAAAAGTTATAAATTATATCAGCAAAAAATTTAAAAAGTAATTATTTTTCTTTTAAATCCTGTTGTACGGATTTTATCTGAATACGGAATTAAAAATTACATAAAACAAATACACACTATATTTCCAAGGACTGAAAGAAACTACAAAGTTATAATGTCGATAGATTATGTTATATTTTGCATTCTCTGTGAATAAGAATATTCTACATCAATAGAAGTTCGGAGTTGATAGTCATTTTTTCTAAAATAAAATATTTCAATTTGCCATCTATTATAAGATAGTTCATTACCTGCTACCATGGTTACCTGATAAGTAAGTTCATTACCTGTTAACTGATAAGTAAGATAGTACCCTATTTCCTCAAGATAAGAATGTATTATCTCTGTGATTCATAGAGACCTTTGTTAAAAGTTTTACTATATTTATTTATCAGGAGGTAATGATGTATTATCTGCGCATATAAAAAAAAACAGATAAAATAGCATTACCAGATATAATGCTTTATTATCTCTGATAGTGCTATTTTGTCTCATTTTTGTGGTTTTGGCGTGCCATACATTAGTAACTACAATTTGCAGTAGCCTGAGAACAAATTATTTTTCTGCTAATTAAAACATTTAATATATAAAAAAATTGATATTTCCATGTAAATTCTAATTACTGTACAGGGCTTTATATTCGCGGTACGAAATTTTCGCGGTACGAAATTTTCGCGGTTTTCAGTGTTGGATGTATTTGCGGGGTTAAAAATTCGCGGTTTTTAAATTCAATTCATTATTTTCATTTATATTCAGGTTAACAGTAAAAAATTCTCGGGTATAAATTTTCGCGGTTATCGTAGTAAACGCGAATAGCGCGAAAATCAATACCCCGCGAAATATAACAACCATACAGTATAGAAATATAAATTAACAAAATTCAGAATTTAAAGACCATCATATCTACATATTATTCTATTTAATGAAAATTTATACTTTCTAATTAGATCAAGTATTAAAATAAATATGAGGTAATCATAAATATGATAATTATTGGTCGATTTTAAAAACACAGAATTTAAAGAAAGATAACTCCACTACATATAGACAATCAAGAATATGTCTGCCTGATACTGAGGAAACGGTGGTGTATGAATATTTGTAGTATTAACTATCAAAACATGAACAAATCGCTTCAGATCATTTGTAAAAATACACTCCTTAAGTTATGTGTAAGCATATAATTGATCTAGGGTGAGTTAAACTGATAAAAAGTTGTCAAACACCGAACTATTTCCTACGCCATGACATTGTGATCTGGACCCAAAGTACGCACTGATCGGAGCACTGATCGAGTATATGAAAAAGAATTCATACATTGGGAGTAGTTGTAAGAAATTTTCTCAAACGAGTTTTTAATGGATGTCCATAGAAAAATGTCCACTTCGCAACGCCAACGATAAATAGCCAACTAAGCGATTGTTCTTTCATTTAAATATCAATTTCACCTTCTTTTCTATCTATGAAATAGTTCATAAACAAAAGTTTTACAATCCTTTACTCTTTCTGGTGCAGTTGACCGTGACCGTATTTTGTTCACTTCTCAACGGTCAATATTCCCAAGGAACGTCAACATAAAATAATGAAAATCAGAATCATCAAAGCTTACGTTGTGCCTCGGGGGGGGGGGGGGGGGGGGTTAATATCTATATGTAGAGGTACGGGACGTGCGGCAAATTCGGGGTAGAATTTCCCGAAAGACGTTGGAGATTTCGGGTCTATATTTTAGCAATTTCTGGAGATTTCGGGTTTAATTTCTTGTTGTTTTTAGATTTCGGGTATCAAATTTTGTTTTCCTGGCCAATATAAACAAAGTGAAAGGATTAAGTGATTTGCTACATTCCTGATGTAATGTCACTTTAAAATAGGCATTAATCTTTTGATTACCACATCCCACTGTGTCAAGATTTTAGTCCCTTTGGTTAAATTCGGGTCATTATTTTAGTCTCTTTGGATAAACTTGGGTCTCAAATTTGGCCTGACCTGGATAATTTCGGGTAGGGGTTTTGAACCAAAAGACGCACATCGTCATTTTATAGTCAAGTTACCCCCCCCCCCCCCCGGGCGTTGTGCTTTGTAGTATATTAATCATTGAACTGTGGTTCTAAGATATATAACAAAGAAAAATTTCCCAGTAATAAGCGAATATGTCCACTGTGCAACGGTCTACTTCGCAACGCCACAGGGACGTTGCATAGTGAACAAAACCTCGACATAAATTGGACATACTACTACATCTATCGAGACTATCTGTAAAGTATTAATTGCAAGAATTCTGATGCATGCTTGCTGGCAATTAGTTTAAAAACCAAAAAGTTGCGCAGCAGGTTTTAACCACATTTGACAGCTAAATGTATGATGAGGGGGGCAGGACCTTTTTCGGAATGTCGGGATTGGATGTTTTTAAGCCCGGGATTTCGGGATTTTTATGATTTAAGCCCAGGATTTCAGGAAATTTATTCACCGGGAATCGGGATTTCATCAGTCTTTAAGTTTCTTTGTAGTTCGGGATTT
>MJUU01032406.1:31500-41996 GCA_002080025.1 Modiolus philippinarum
CCCCCCCCCCCCCCTCTATGATTATGTCCACTACGCAACGACTCAATTCACTTCTCGTAAATGTTGCGAAATAGACAAAATCGTTGCAAAGAGGGCCGTTGCAAAGTGGACATTTTTGGTACATTTTCCAATTTGTATTAAAAAAAATATGTATAGAAATGTTTAACTGCTTGATATTACACTGTAGGCACAAGATGAGTAATATGATATTTGAATATTTTTTTCCTCCATTTGGATTTGTCAATTGAATATTGCATGTTTTTCATAATTTTCTATTACAGACTTTGAAAGTATGACTGTGATGCTTTACTGTCGATTTTGTTAATCTTATTGTTATATACCGCTGAACTCCCTGCTTTTCCAGATATACTAGAGGAAATATCTTTACAATTTTTTTTCCGTTTATTAAGAGGAAACTGAAACGTTACGAAGTGGACATTTTGGTGTACCCTGCTTACTTTTAATATCCCTTTTACACACTTTCGTTTATGTTTAAGATTGCATATTCTTAGATATTAAGGTATTAACAACTACTATTAAAATGTTGGGCCGAAGAAGTTCATTTTCGTTTTTTTTCAGTAGACAAAGGCGTTTTTTGAAAATGTCCAATACATCTAAAATTTTTAGATTGCAGCAGTGGACGATGGGGGTTGGATTGTAGGGAGCATTGCGGATACTGTAAAAATTCATCATGTGATCCAATTAGCGGTAATTGTCATTGTCTGGATGGATGGATAGGGGAGAGGTGCAAAAAAGGTAAATATTGTCTGGATTGATGGACAGGAGTTGAATATAAAAAGGTAAATATTGTCTGGATTGATGGATAGGAGTTTAATATAAAAAGGTAAATATTGTCCGGATTGATGGACAGTGGATGAATACTAAAAGGTAAATATTGCCTGAATTTATGGACAGGGGATAAATACAAAAAGGTAAATATTGCCTGAATTGATGGACAGGGGATAAATACAAAATGGTTAATATTGCCTAGATTGATGGACAGGGGATAAATACAAAAAGGTAAATATCACTGACAAAAGCTATACAGAAGGCCATTATGTACTTCAAATGACCAACCAACATACAAAATATCATTGACCTACCATTAATACATCATGAGAAAATAGACACGCTCGCTAGACTATGAAATTGAGGTCACGGGTATAAGTCATATGGCAGCCTGTCAAGCAATGTCCAAGATCAACCAACCTACAAAATATCGTTGACGTACCACTAATAGATGAGAAACTTAACTTGTTTACTAGACCATGAAATTGAAGTCAAAAACAAAAGTCACCTGCCATTCTGACATGTGCTACCCAAGACTAACCTACATACTAAATATCTTTGACCTACCACCTATGGTTATTGAGAAATGGACTTAGTCAAACTTAACATGGCCACTAGACCGTCACATTGAGGTCAAGGCTAAGTCACCTGCCTGACGGACATGCACTACCCAAGACTAACCACACATTTTATATAATTAACCTACCATTTATACTTAATGGACCTACAAATTAAATATTATCATTCTATCTCTCTTAGTTATTAGACTTAGGCAGATAAACTAAACGTGGCTATTAGAACGTGAAATTGAGGTCGAGGACAAAAGTCATATGCCAGACTGGCATGTATTATCCAAGACCTACCTACGTCTTAAATATCATCGATCTACCACTTATATTTATTGAGAAATGAACTTAATCAGACAAATTTAACGTGGTCATTAGACTGCAAAATTGAGGTCAAGGACAAAAATCATATACCAGACTAACATGCACTGCCCAAGACCAACCTAAATACCAAGTGTAATCTACCTACCACTAGTAGATATTGACAAAATCACCTGCCAAGTTGACATGAACTACCCAAGACCTACCTACCTACCAACCAAGTTAAGTTATGGACTTAAGCAGAGAAACTTAACATGGCCTCTAGACCGTAAAAATTGAGATCAAGGACAAAAGTCATATGCCTGCAGACATGTACTACCCAAGATCAACCTCCATACTAAATACTATCAACCTATCAGCGTTAGTTATTGAGAAATTGACTTAAGCAGAGAAATTTTACGTGGTCACTAGACCGTCAAATTAAGGTCAAGGACAAAAGTCACCTGCCAGACTGCCATGTACGACTCAAGACTAATGTTTATACCAAATATTATTATCCTACCACTTCTAGTAATAGAGAAATAGACTTTATCAGACAAACTTAACGTGGCCACTACACGGTTAAATTGAGGTCAAGGACAAAAGTAACCTGCCTGACTGACATGTATAACCCAAGACTAGCGCACATATCAAATATTACCAACCTACCTCAATTATTGAGAAATGGATTAAAGCAGAGAAACTTAACTTTGCCACTAGACCGTGAAATTGAGGTCAAGGACAAAAATCGTATGCAAGTTTAAGACTGACATGTACTACCATGACCAACCTACATACTAGATATTATCAACCTACCACTTCTTGTTTTTGAGAAATGGCCTTAAGTAGGGAAACTTAACGTAGTCACTGGACCGTGCAATTCAGTTTTTATGTCCGGCAGATAGCACTTGATTAGTACTACCATTGGACCAAATATGTTTTTTCATCAAAGACTTTTCAAAATATCCTGTATTTAGTAAAAGTAAACGCCGTCGCTGTCGTGATACTTTGCACGCCTATGCCTTACTTTCGGAGTCTTTTGTCGCAGGCGACACGAAAAGGTAAATATTGCCTGGATTAATGGACAGGGGATAAGTGCCATATTGTCTGGATTGGTGAACTGCGGATAAGTGCAAACACGAGCACGTATCGCTCACCTGCACTATTCTATGTTTCCCGCTGGCAGCCATCTTGCATGAGATACGAACACAAAATTCATAAAACTTTGTAGGCGGTCACCATAGGAAAATCATGCTTAAATTTAACAGATATGTTTAAGCGGTTTCAGAGGAACTGATCTTTAAATACATTTCCAATAGGTTTTTTCTTTCAACTAGGTTTCCGTCTGACAGTCATCTTGGATGAGGTCACAAAATTAGTCACAATCTTTGAAGGGGACAACCCGGCAAATGACTTTTGTGACCATGTTTGCTTCCAATTGATTCAGTAGTTTCACAAGACAAGATCTTTGTATGCATTATGTTCAACTATGTTTCCTGCTGGTGGCTATCTTGGATAAGGTAAAAGGATAAACTAGAAACTTTGAAGAGAATTGAAACCAAATATGGTTGTAATTGGGTCAGTGGTCTCGGAGAAGATCTTTAAGTGCATTTCCCCTAGGTTCCTATGTTTAAACTATGTTCCCCAATGGCGGCCATCTTGGATGAGAAACTATCATTTAAATGACAAAATCCCAAACTTTGAAGGGGACTACCAAAAGACAATTGTGGCCTAGTTTGCTTCCAATTGGCTCAGTGGTTCCAGGAAGAAGATCTTTGAATGCATTTACAATAGGGTACTATGGTAAAACTTTGTTCCCCGGTGGCAGCTATCATGGGTGAGGTACGAACATAAAACTCATAAACTTTGAAAGGGGACCATATAATGACTGTCGTGACCAAGTTTGGTTCTAATTAGCCCAGTGGTTTCAGAAAGGATCTTTGAATGGAAAGTGTACGACAGACGACGACGGACAGATGGACGATGGACAACGATGGACAGATGGACGGCGGACGCCAATTGATGGCAAAAGTTCACTTTGGCATAGTCAGGTAGGTCATAAAGTTAATTACCGTCTGAATTGATGGACCGGGGACAAGTGCAAAAAGGTTGAGAAGTGCAAAGAAGGTAAATGTTATAAACAGGAAGACTGTTACGAAGGCAAATATCATTTATCTTTATGGATTAATAGGGTTTAAAAACCGTTGTCTGTCTTGATGGCCAAAGGCAAACTGTTACAAAGACAAATCATTGTCGATTATAAGGAAAAGTACAAGCTAATATGGAGGTACATGTTTTGTCAAATTGATAGATGGAGGAAAACTGCCCTGAAGATAATGGTCGTTGTATGCCTGGAGTGACAGGAGAAAACTGCTATCTGGTAGAACATGTCATTTTTAGCCTGGATAGGGAAAGGGAAAAGTGATATGTCGTTATCTGCCCGAGTTGACATGGAATATCTTCAGTGAGTGTAAATGCAATCATTTGATTTGATGGATAGGCGATAACTGATATGGAGGCAAACGCCTTTTTGGACCGGATAAACAAAGGACAACTTTTGCAATGGTTAAGTAATATTATCTACCTGGATGACAGGAGAAACTCATCTTCGTCTGCCTGGATAGTATCTTGTTAAGTTATTTATAAAAGGCTGCTTTGATTGCAGGTATCGTTATCAGATGGAATAGCAAGAGGCAATTGCTATGAAGGTGTATTTGATGCCAGACCGGGTTGCAAGTTGGCATTAAATTGTCTGGCTGAGTGGACAGTGTAATGTCATGTCTGTTTATATAGCTAAAATAATTGCTAAGAAAGTGAATGACATTGTCTGTCTTGATTCTCAAAGAAAATATGTCGTGAATAGATGCATTTTGTTTCTCATTGTAAGCCTAGGAGACTTGAGTTAAGTTGTATGAAAAGCTTTTTTGCCTGGATTAACAAAGAAAACTGTAATGAATGTCATATTTAAAGCTAGAGATAACTGAAAAGAACATCAATGACATTGTCTGTCTGTCTTAACACTACTAACTTCAAAAGGTAAATAATTTACTGCTCAAGGTTAACGGATGCAGAGGGGTAAGTTCCTGAATTTAGCAATGGTCAGTCAGTGTTTGTCTAAATAGCTAAGGATGACTAATATGAAGGAAAATGACATCATTAGCTTGGGCTGTTAAGGTTAGTCACTCCTCAAGTTTATTATATCAAGGTTTTAAAATAAATATTTCTGCTTATTAGAATATGGATCATACATCATTTTAAGCAAAAAATATTGATAGGTCAGTATGTCCATTTTTGAGATTTAAATGCCTTAAATTTTGGCGGGAAACCGAACTTCTTTAAACTTTTCATTCACTTTGCATTAATGCAATCAACCTTCAAAATGCAATGAAGGAGTATCAAGAATTTCATCAAATTTTGTCAGAAGTCTATTGAAGATGTACACAATCATATTTTGAAAAGAAAAGTGGGGGTCAGTGGGCAAAATTTTTCTATGCATCAAGATGGATAAAAATAAGAGAATTCCGAAAGTCAGGGATAGTTTCAAAAACCCGAGGAGCGACTATCCTTAAAGTTAAACTTCTATTAATATCTCTGGCTATCGAAAACATTCCAGCTGTGATGGGAAATTTTGATTCTGTTTGGATGAAAGGGGTAAATGTTACCAATGTGAATGTATGTAAAACAAACTTGTATTCGGGGCATTTGTCAGCAACTCTAAGCAGTTTTATGTACCTTTGACTCTTCTTGTTGGAAATGTTTAACATCAAACAGATAAATAAAATCTTAATAAGAGTAGAAAAGCACTGTTTTAAACGTAAAAAAAAAGTAAATGCAAAAACAAAGAAAATGAAAAAGAACAACTACCGAAAAAATCTAATCAATATATAAGGTAGTTATACTTCAGTTGTTAATTTTATTTGAAGAATGTCCTTTTGGAACATATGGTAAGGATTGTGAAGAGAAGTGTGGGCACTGTACAACAGGCACTACATGTAATACTACTACAGGGGTATGTCATGGTGGATGTAAGGATGGGTTTAAAGGGCAAAAATGTAAACTGGTGTTATCTGCAGGTAAATAATATAAAACTCTAGATTTCATTTTGATGTTTGCTACTATATATATACTCTGAAAATTACTACTTATATCAAAAAGACATGTCATTTTCAAAAAAAGTCATCCAGACTTACCATAGTAGATAATTTTACATTCTGTATTTACTTTTGATTATAGTACTGGGTTTAAATAATTATTAAAAGAGCTAACAAATGTTTCTTGTTCATTATAATAAACGTTTCTTGTAGAAAATTTTTCGTTTCTTGTTTTGTTAAGCTGTTTTGATTTTAATATCACAACAGTTAATTCAAGTAGAATGGTCAAAAAAAATTTTTTTTTCTAATTCGAATACCACATATTCTTGAACAAACTGGATTGGTTTTACATTCAAATTTCAATACATCTGTCATGTAATCCGCTACTTTGTTACGTTTTAGTTGTCAATGATGTTACACTAAAATTGCTATAGAATTTGAAAGTAATGGACGTACTTTCTTTAAAGCCAGTTGTAAAAACTTAGAGAAAACTTGTAGAAAAAAACTTGTAGAGAAAACTTGTAGAAAACTAAACACAACGTGATCCAGTCACAGCCAAACATGCAACATCAATATGCAAGCAAACGTTTTTTGATATTACAAACTATTGTTTGTAACTTGCACACCAAAGGACCCAGACAGGATTTGGTTCCATTGTGCACAATGAAACCAAATAACTAAATACCGAAGTAACTGTGAATTTACTTTCTGCATATGCGCATTTCGACAACTTATGTCTCTTATGTACATGGTAACTTTCATTATCATATTTTCTATCTTTATGCAGAATCCAGTTTTACAGAGGAAGGGAAGAACACTCTACAAGTATTTCTAGGAATCAGTGTAACTATGGTGTTATCTGTAATGGCCTGTCTTATTGTTTGTCTGGTATCTAACTGGAGAAGAGAAGACATATCTAAATATGATAGAACTGTAGAAAAATGTAGTAAAGATATCAATATGGAAGAAATGAGACATTTGAACTGTAATGGACAATTGTAAAATATCATGTATCTATTCATGTCTCGTGTGTTTTGTGTTCAATATTTGTTTTTGTCAAATATATGATGTGCTTATTTTTATTATGATCACGTCAGAATAATTGTAAGAATTATTCTATTTTCACAAAATTTGTCTATTCAATGAGTGGGACAGAATAATCATGGATTTTCGAAAGGATATAGACATTTTATGACTTGGGTTAGGGTTAGGGTTAGGGTTAGGGTTAAAATATACTGGAATGTTCTTTTAGCTGTGATTTTAAACATCTTGAAATAGTTCAAGATGGGCCGTCTGTCGTCAACAAAAATTAGCACTATATTAAAAAGTCTGTTTTCAGATGTAAACTGACATAACTCTAAGCAATTGTTGGCTGGTTTATTGTCTCTATTATTACCTTCTACCTTTCAATACATAATGAAAGTTGTTGTAGAATTTTTATAAAAATATGAAATTGAATTGTTCATATATGTATTAGGGAAATGCAGAAATGCCATAAAAACATTCAGTTAGCAAAAATTAAAGTATGTTTCTGAGTAATTAATTGAATTAAAGTGCTTCATAAGAAAAGGGGTGGTCACGATGACTGAGCACGCAGCATGAAGGCATTTTAACCATCACTTTTCTTACGAAGCAATTTAATTCAATTAATTACTCAGAAACATATTTTATCTGACTTAAAGACCATTCAAATAAAAGAAATATATGAATGTTTATGTAAAAAAAATACTGACATCCTGCCATGAAAACAGAATCTTCTACTCATTTTTATTTATCAGTTAATTAAGGCTACATACATCAATTAGTTAATAAATGTATTTTTTGTTGATCTTGTGTCAGATATTCATGAATTTTATTTTATAAATACCAATTATTGTCCATTGTGTATGACCTTACCGGTCTACTTGTTCCTAATGTGTAACCAATTTAGCAATTTGAGTCTTCTATTCACGTTATTTTTTTGACCAACTGGTATAGCTATACTACAACAGATATTGGAAAAAGTTTTTGGTGGATTTCTATTGTTAACTAATCAAAATACTCAGGGTCCTTTTGAATTGTCCAACAATACTATTGTATATCAATCTATAATGGCCTGGGGATGTTTTACCTTGATCTGTTGATGGAAATAGGGACTATATAGAGTTTATATTTAATGAAACAAGAGAATCTGTGTCAATGGACACTATGCTCCGCTACTGATCATAAATAATTAATGACCATTAGTGACATTTATTTTATCATCTAAACATCTAGAGGTTAACATGAAATTTTACCTAGCAATCATCAAATATGTATGGTTGCTAGGTAAAATTTCTAAAACTAAATGGTCTTAGAGATTTTCATGAAATTTTCAAAAGTTGGAATCAAGAATACTTGCAATCCATATTTGGAAAATGACTACTTTAAATGAAGAATTGATATACCATTGCTGTTAGGTAGAATTTCAAAAATGAAGTGTTCTTTGACGATTTCAGGAAATTTACCAAAATTGGAATAAAAGATTTTTGCAATTCAGTTATTGAGAATTTGTGTTTTGACAAAAAGAAAGTCAAAAATGTATGGTTGCTAGGTAAAATTTCCAAAATTAAATGGTCTTGGGGAGTTTCAGGAAATTTACCAAAATCGGAATGAAAGATTTTTGCAATTCAGTTATTGAAAATTGGTGTTTTGACAAAAAGAAATTAAACAATGTATGGTTGCTATGTAAAATTTCCAAAATTTAAGGTCTTAGAGAGTTTCAGGACATTTACCAAAATTGGAATAAAAAATTTTTGCAATTCAGTTATTGAAAATTGGTGTTTTGACAAAAAGAATTCAAAAATGTATGGTTGCTAGGTAAAATTCCCAAAATTAAATGGTCTTGGAGAGTTTCAGGAAATTTACCAAAATTGGAATCAAAGATTTTTGAAATTCAGT
Source organism: Modiolus philippinarum (assembly GCA_002080025.1). Taxonomy (NCBI): domain Eukaryota; kingdom Metazoa; phylum Mollusca; class Bivalvia; order Mytilida; family Modiolidae; genus Modiolus; species Modiolus philippinarum. The sequence continues at coordinate 40,166 of MJUU01032406.1, forward strand.
TATTGATAATTGGTGTTTTGACAAAAAGAAATTAAAAAATATATGGTTGCTAGGTAAAATTTCCAAAATTAAAGGTCTTAGAGAGTTTCAGGAAATTTACCAAAATTGGAATCAAAGTTTCATCAAAATATTATACCTCCTTTAAGGTAAACTACCTTCAACCTAAACCTTAACCTGAGCATTACGTACGGACGTACTGATGTACGGACGGACAACGTACCCGAAAACTATATACCCCTCCTACTTCGTAGGCGGGGCATAAAAAGAATGCAACTTATCAAATAATTATCAAGGTAGTACGGGAGTTTATAATTGCACATCATTCTTGCGCATGTGACAAAAAAATGGAATTCATTGTGGGAATGTTGCCGAAACCATTTTCAATGTCACATTATAGTTTAATTTGATGAAATATCCCACTTTCTTTGCATAACCATGCAGAATATTGAACATTTTCTGCAAACTCCTTTTCCATTAAGGGGAGATAATTCGTAAGATGTGTTTGTGAAACACTACATATACCCCTAGATTCCACAGTAAAATATATGAAAATACCCAATTTTACCCCTTTTGACCTCTGTGCCCTTGACCATTGACCTATCTTCTTTTTGCATATTTATGTTCATATTGACAAGACCTATACACTTGCCAAGTATTAAAAGTTTATCTTACTTAGTTCAAAAGTTGTTTATGACCATAACTAGAGGCTCAGAGACTGAGCCTGTATCGCTCACCAGGCAAAATGCTTCTACGCCATACATGACTAAAAAGATGTTTTCTTATCAGTGGGGTCAAATGTTTAGCTATGTTCTTCATTAGCTACCGTGTTTTTGTCTGATGCTATTGAAATCAATAATTTTTGCAAAGGACCTTCTATACATTTCAGAGATGATGATTAATAGGATGGTTATCTCATTCCTGGCTCCAATGTTAAACTATGTTCTGCACTGGAGGCCATCTTTTTTGTCAGATCCAAGTACCTTCCATACATCCTTACTGTAAAGATTGGTTGAATTTGCTTCAGTAGCGTCAGATGAGATAGCAAATATATGCTTTTCCCATAGGGTCCTATTTTAGACTATGTTCGGCATTGGCAGCCATATTTTTAAGGGAATCGGAAAAATTTCGGCAATCTACATTAAATGACCTTCCATACATCATTCCTGTAGAGTTTGGTTCAATTTGCTTCAGTAGCTTCAGAGGAGATAGCAAATATATGCTTTTCCCATAGGGTCACATGTTAAACTATGTTCTGCGCTGGCGGCCATGTTTTTTCACGGATCGAAAAGATTTCGGCAAACTAGGTAAAGTACCTTCCATAAATCATTCCTGTAAAGTTTGGCTCAATTTGCTTCAGTAGCTTCAGAGGAGATAGTCAATATATGCTTTTCCCATAGGGTCCCATGTTAAACTATATTCTGCGCTGGCGGCCATGTTTTTTCGCGGATAGAAAAAAATTGCGGCAAACTAAGTAAAGGACCCTCCATACATCATTCCTGTAAAATTTGGTTCCATTTGCTTCAGTAACTTCAGAGGAGATAGCAAATATTTGCTTTTCCCACAGGGTCCCATGTTGAACTATGTTCTGCGCTGGCAGCCATGTTTTTTCTCGGATTGAAAAAATTTCGGCAAACTAAGTGAAGGACCTTCCATACATCATTCCTGTAAAGTTTGGTTCAATTTGCTTCAGTAGCTTCAGAGGAGATAGCAAATATATGCTTTTCCCATAGGGTCCCATGTTAAACTATGTTCTGCGCTGGCGGCCATGTTTTTTCACGGATCGAAAAAATTTCGGCAAACTAAGTAAAGGACCTTGCATACATCATTCCTG
>MJUU01032406.1:42212-53231 GCA_002080025.1 Modiolus philippinarum
CTGGCGGCCATGTTTTTTGGCGGATCGGAAAAATTTCGGCAAACTAAGTAAAGGACCTTCCATACATCATTCCTGTAAAGTTTGGTTCAATTTGCTTCAGTAGCTTCTGAGGAGATAGCAAATATATGCTTTTCCCATAGGGTCCCATGTAAAACTATGTTCTGCGCTGGCGGCCATGTTTTTTGGCGGATCGAAAAAAATTCCGCAAACTAAGTAAAGAACCTTCCATATATCATTCCTGTAAAGTTTGGTTCCATTTGCTTCAGTAACTTCAGAGGATATAGCAAATATTTGCTTTTCCAGTAGGGTCCCATGTAAAACTATGTTCTGTGCTGGCGGCCATCGAAAAAATTTCAGCAAATTAAGTAAATGACCTTCCATACATCATTCCTGTCAAGTTTGGTTTCATTTGCTTCAGTAACTTCAGAGGAGATAGCAAATATTTGCTTTTCCCATAGGGTCCCATGTTAAACTATGTTCTGCGCTGGCGGCCATGTTTTTTCACGGATCGAAAAAATCTCGGCAAACTAAGTAAAGGACCTTCCATACATCATTCCTGTAAAGTTTGGTTCAATTTGCTTCAGTAGCTTCAGAGGAGATAGCAAATATATGCTTTTCCCATAGGGTCCCATGTTAAACTATGTTCGGCCCTGGCGGCCATGTTTTTTGGAGGATTAGAAAAATTTCGGCAATCTTTGTGAAGGACCTACTATACAACATTCCTGTAAAGTTTGGTTAAAATTAGTCCAGTGGTTTCAGAGGAGATAGCAAAAATATGAAAAGTTTATGGACGACGGACGCCAAGTGATGACAAAGGCTCACATGGCCTTTGGCCAGGTGAGCTAAAAACACCCAATTTAATCCCTTTATTCTGAAACAGATGAAGCCCCTTTGGGCCTCTTGTTTATTGAAATGGTTTTAATTGTTAAAAGTATCTGTTTAAACATGCTATAAGAAACCTACAGAAAAATACTGCATCAAGATCTGCCAAAAAAATTAAAAATTCATTTTTTTCCGTTTGTCCCCCTTTGGGCCTCTTGTTTCTCAAAAACTGTAAATGCTACCTCAAATCTGTCGACATACAACAGTTGCGCAATTTTATTAGCAATAACATGAAACAAACCCCGTGTCAATAGGATAAATAATAAGGATTCTACAGTCAAATATGTGAAAACAGCCAATTTCACCCTTTTTAACCTCTGTGACCATGACCTTTGACCTGACCTAATTTTTTTTGCATATTAATGTTCCTCTTGACTAGACCTATACACTTGCCAAGTATGAAAAGTCTACCTAATATAGTTCAAATTTATAGCCAATTTCAGTTTCAGTTTCAAGTTTCAGATGCACAGACAGACAGGACAAAAACAATATACCCCTGATCATCGATCTTGGGGCATAAAATCAGTTTTTCGTGATTTATTTAAAAATAATTTCGGTGACCCCTTTTTTTTTCTTAATTGAAATGGAAGGACTGTATATCAGCTAATAATTTACCAAATTGTAAAAAATTCTATCTGATGTAACTAAAATAAATTTAAATTTTGTTAAAATTCGTGAATTTTGCCTTTTATTTCAACCAAAATAGTAGAATATTTACATGACATATTTCATTCTTATATGGCTGGTGACCCCCAATTTTAATTTTATCTTTTGTATGCTCTAATAACAAAGGGTAAATAATGAAAATATCAGAAAATTCTATCTGACAGATTTTAAGCCCCTGTACTGCCTTAAAATAACATCATATAAAAATAAATATTGTGATATAAATAAAGGGAATTTAATTATTTGTAATTATTTCATTCCATTAATTGAGTAGATCTGATACTTTTTCAAGGTAAAATCTCCCCAGGTTATAACAGATTGATATACAATAGTATTGTTGAACAATTCAAAAGGACACTGAGTATTTTGATTAGTTAACAATAGCAATCCACCAAAAACTTTTTCCAATATATNTTGTAGTATAGCTATACCAGTTGGTCAAAAAAATAATGTGAATAGAAGACTCAGATTGCTGACTTGATTACACAATAGGAACAAGAGTTGTCGGAAGACAACATAGCTAGCCGGGAATTAGAGTGACCTCAATCACAATAAATTTGAAAGGTACCATCAGAAAACTCTCAACACAATAAAGTCACATAGCAAATATAAACACCCTACCACTAAACAACTTAATTCTAGAAGCAAGATTAAAGTTTGAAAAAAATGCCCTCAGGGCAAGGTCAAGGTCAAATTGTCTACAAATATGGTACAATCAGAAAGCTCTCATCATAAGGAAGTCACATACTAAATATGAACACCCTACCACTAAAAGCCTACCTTCTAGAGGCAGTGTTAAAGTTTTTTAAACATTGCCCTCAGGGCAAGGTCAAGGTCAAAATGTCTACAAATATGGTATACCACTAGAAAGCTCTCATCATAAGGAATTTACATACCAAATATAGACACCTACCACTGAAAGGCTAACTCCTAGAGGCAAGGTTAAAGTTTTTCAAAAATCGCTCTCAGGGCAAGGTCAAGGTCAAAATGTCTACAGATATGGTACCAGAATAAAGCTCTCATCACAAGGAAGTCACAAACCAAATATCAACATCCTAGCTCTTCAGGTCTCAATTCCACAAGCCAGGTTAAAGTTTTGCTGATGCAGATGACGCTGATGCAGGGGGGTATGACAATAGCTCTCCGGACATTCGTCCCGGCGAGCTAAAAAGTAGACCGGTAAGGTCATACACAATGGACTATAAATTGTTTTGAAAAATTACCTGAGTTATCAATCTGTTGTCACTTTATATATATTTTCTGACATCTATTCATCACAACCAATCTAGTCACGAGGTTATAACAAAGTCGTTTGATCACCTTGCTATTACTAAAAAACTAACGCAGGTTCGATCCTTGGACCAGGATATTTTTCCTACGAAATCTTAAACATAAACTTCTATTTAGGTGAAAAATGACAGAAAGTCCAAGTTAAGCATACGACATATGAATGAACATGCCTAAAAATTAATGAGGTAGAAGTAATTAATTTGAAGTGAATAATTCAGGGTAAGTAAATAATTTGAGGTAAATTATCAGTTAAAGTGCTTCGAAACAGAAAGAATCAAAGGAAAGACCCAAAAGAGATGGAATAGTCCAAGGCATTTACAAGAATTAAAGTGTCTTGAATAACAAAAGAAATGTACATAACAGGTCTTTTAAGTTTAAGTTAAATTTCTATGTTTGGCACACACATTACTGAGGTGCAGTCTTTGAAGCTGGAACATTGAAAATGAGCACATGGAGAATTGTGGTTTATATAGAACTAGTAGTAATGACTGATATAATTTATTGCTAATATTTACAAATGATACTCAATCTGAAACATACATCATTTAAAATATGAACACTTCTGTCTAAAGAGTTACTAGATAAAATTGACATATCACAATTAAAATATAAATGAAAGCACAGCTCTCATGTAAATAAAAATCTCAACATTAACTTTAAAACATCTTACAATGATGATGATGAATTTAGAACACTTTGTGTTTAACCATTCTAACATATACATTTTACATATTCAGTGAAGGATAGGAACATCCCTGGCAATAAATTCATTTTATGGATATAAGTGAATTACTATAACAAAAATATATACTACGAATATAGCCATTTTAAAGCAGATTACGTGGGTTTACAACCATTATTTTTTGCATCATATAAATGAACAGTGAATATGTACCGGGAATTGAAGAACATTATCACGATTAAAATGATGTGAAATTGATTAACCATTAATTTGACATTAAATTTAAATATATTTTTCATCGAATAAGCCTTTTTAAGTACTACTGTTTTTCATAGGTCACAATTTTCCTTTGGCAAAGACAAATCAGTAATGGACTTGACTGAAAATTTATGTACAATAATAAATACATAAAAGTTTATATTATTTCAAGTAAATATATGGTTGAATCTATTTTGTGTAATTTTTCATTAGAGAATCCCAAAATTACATGTACTGTAATTGTGGAAATTTTCATGTGGGGCAATTTTTGCAATATTGTTGATCAAGAAAAGTCCACGAAAATTTTACCAATGCAAATAGTTTGGTTTTGAAGAGTAATATGTAAAAGCAATGACATTGTTGAACATAAAGACCTTCAGCATGAAAATAACCCCCCTCACAAAATGTTTGTCCAACAAAATCATGAAAATAACACCCCACAAAAAATTTCACATTTACAGTATCTTGTTATATGTATATTCTCAATTTGCAGAAAGGATCTGTAAGGGGCACAAAAAGTTTTTTTGTTATCTCTTGCTAAGACTATCACAAATTTCACAGAGTAAAACTGATACATTTTTCACTTTTATCAGTATATGTTGCTCTGTAAAAAAAAATTCTTACATGCTTAGGTCAACCAATTTTTGAGTTATGGTTAATTATTGGTTATTTTGCAATTTGTATATAGTGATTCACATTATTTATATCCCTTTATTCAATTAAATATTTGTAAGTCTCACTTGAATCACAAGATTCAATATCTTCAGAAGATGGAAATTATCAGATTCAGTAATACTAAAATCTACTATTTAATAACAAAAAAAATGCAAAAACAGGTAAAAGATAATGGGGCAATAGTAATTTGAATCATATAGATTAAAGCACAGTTTGCCATTTGTAGTACAACTATCCATTGTTCTTGCTATAATTAATTGTATTGGATTAAGTTTTATGAGGTAGTATGAGCTATTGCAAACATTTCCCCATATTAGAAATACACAATTTAATGTCTACAGTATAAATATTAAGGAATTTTGTTCATGATTTACCCAGTCATGTACTAAAACTGACTACATATATACAATTTAATTTTTGACAAAGTATAACTACAAACATTACTACTAAAATGTAATAATTCAACTATTTCATGTCACAGTTTTGGCACATTGTTCTGTAATATGGAGTATATTTCCCTATACATGTTCTTAAAATGATCAAAAATTCTTCAGTGTCTAGAAAAACGGAAATTCTAATGATGTTATTGATTGATACCAAATTCACTTTCAGGTGTGTTTCATCTATATAATTATAGTTTCAGCTTTTCTGGTCAAGATACAGTGCCTTGAGGGAACCATCCTTCTTGGGCATGTATCTGATAAACCTTTCCATGTATGGGTATCTAAATTTTTGAACCAAAAATCACAATACAAGGAAGAAATGCTGGAGTTATTGTACAGGTCGCGTAACAATATAAACAGCTAAACACTTAAAACTCATTTTTACCACTAAAATAAACAAAATGAGCTGATATTGAAAATAAAGGGCTACGCCGAACGCAGCATGATACGACAGCAGCATGTCGAACACTGAAATTGAACAAATGTAATTCAAAATGAATAAGGACACAGTACAGAGCTTGATGCAGTAATTAAATGGACACAATAAAGAGCTTGACCAAGTAGTTAGCTGCACACAAACTAAAGAGGGGGGGGGGTTTGGGACGTCAGTTTTATTTTTTTCTCTTGGTCCTGGGGGTCAGCCTGATGTTGACTAATGGTAGAAATAATATTTTTTTCTATTGGTGGTGGGGTCTTCAATATATGGCGTTCCCCCCAGGATGGTAGATTTAAATGAAATAGCCCTTATCATTTGTTGATGATTCCACATATTTGAGTTCATATGACTAGGATTTACTGGCATATAACTATGGAGGATGAGTGATGAGGATGATGTTCGCATTTCAAGATAAACCAACGATTCATAATGGTAACACTAAATTTAAATCTTAATACATTGTATTTATCGGTATTTTATATGAATTTCCCTTGATCTCCACAGACTGATAATTTCGGTATCACCGTACTGGACATTATCACAAAATTATTGGGTCACTGTGAAGGTATCACATGCAGGTTGCTGTGCTGACATCATGTTTTGCACTATGTTGTGTTCATATACATAATACGTTGAATGAGGAATGCATATAAACAATAGATTAACTGTGCTAAAATAGAAATTTCAGTTGATTTCAATTGATTACAGAGTTCTATTTATCATTTTGTGAATAACTGATAAAAGAAAAGAGGACATTTTGTTTTTGATACGGACTTTATCACGGCATCATGCATCAAGCTCACCCTAACAGCCTCACTTGATACTGGCCATGATAAAGTCCTTATCAAAAACAAAATGTCCTATATTCCATATGTATCAAAAATGTTACATTGTATGTATCAAAAACAATATTTTGTAAAGTAATTTTGTCAATAAATGTGCATTTAGTAAATGAAACAGGAAAAATGCCAGCCTATTATGCCTCCTGCAAGGAAATATAATATCAAAGAAGGCTTTCTATTGGCCTGTCTTTGAAAATTGAAGACACTCCCAAACTGTCCAGAGGTTGCTGATAATTTCAAATTTAATAAACGAATAGGCATGAGGATTCAGGGCATCTTTAAACACATCAAGTTGAAAGTAACCCAGGGTCAAAGGTCAGAATCCTTCTACATGATCTACAATATTTTTTTTTCACACAGGACTTCTTTGCTTTACCTTATCATGACCATGTTTATATAGTGCCTTTTCATTGAATTTGGGGTTCCACTGTATCCCGGTAACAACATTATTTCAATGTAATTATGACACCATCTTGAACAGTAAGAATCATGATACTATGGTTCCCCAGTACAAAAATGGCTGAATAAAACATTGAGCAGTTGAAACAGAAAACAAAAATATATGCAACTGTAATATGTATAACAAAAAATTAATACAAGGATTAAGAGGTTATTGTTAACTCTTGAACGACCTTAAAAATAATAGTTCATTGAAAACCTCTCCTCAAAAAAAAGATTTTGGACTCAAGATTTTGTTCCAATTAGAAAGATTTAGAATGTTAAAAACTTTTTTTTTGAATGGAACTCTGTTTGGAGAAGTTTCCAGTTTAGTCAGAGTTCAATTTAGAAAAATTTCCCAGTATATTATATAATATAAATTATCTTTTTCTTCAAAAACAAAAAAATATGATAAAAAAGCAAAATTACATTTTTGAATAGCACTTGTATTACAGATGGTAAGATATTTTTATTATTTTTTAAAGTAATAAAATATTCTTCAAGGTTCAAACAAAGGTCAAGGTAAAATATTTCTGGTATATTTACAGTTTAACTCAAAATACATAGGTACATATGCATATTTAACATTTTACTCAAAGTTGCATTAGGGTATGGGTCTTTAAATGTACAAAAGTATCAGTTTCTGTAATAACACTGTAACTTTAATATGTGATCACTTTAGATTTCTACTAAAGGGTTTGTAACTCCCATTCAATTTTAATACTTTTGGGTGCATTCTGGAAGTTACATTTATATGAAAATGATATGGTCCTCAGCAGAAAATTCAAATTTTTATTCTGAATTTTAAGTATCACTTGGGACCTTGTTCACAGAACCTCTGTAAATTTATGGACCCACAGTTTCTTATAGAAATGATATAAAGTTGTTAATGTTTTTATTAGCAACTATGGTTGCAATATCTAACAGATGCTTTGTGAATACAATAATTACTCCAGCAATCTGCCATGATATAAAAAATTCGCATTATTCTCAACAAAAATTGTGTAATAAAAGATTTAACCTATATTTTGGCCAATAAAGCATGTAATTTCATTTTCATCACACATGCCTTGTTTAAGCATGGTTATGAGAAGGATTACCATTATATTATATAACAATACAGTTCAAAGATATAACAAATACAGAGCATTTCTGATATAAAACAATTTTTGTACTTGACATTTTAACTCTACAATCAGGATGTCAATGTTCTACGAGTAATTACATACTTTCAAGTTATATGACCTCACTATGTATCAATTTAATCCATTTTACCTTTTCTTGTATGAAAAAATTATCACATATTATACAGATACAGCTCAGTTTTTAAAAATATGAAATGAGTAACTGCAGGAGTAATTTTTTTAAATTTGAATGTTTTTCAGGTCAAAATTCTAAAATAAAAAAACAATGAAATTTATCAGAATACTTAAGTATAAATGTTAACCCAAGTGGTGGTGTGATATACATGTATATTGTGACCAAAAATGTAACATAGAATTAAAGTATAACAGAATCGATTCCTTTGGTTGAAGAATTCTCTTCCTTTTCTATGGACAATCTTAAGTCAAAATTAGGACTGATGGCAAAAATTAGAAATTTTTTTTAGACCTGGTCACTTGTCAGTATTGAAAAATAATCAAAAAACTATGCCATATCATTATGAAAAAAAAAAGCATTCCATGTGTATAATCAATAATTTACCTTCATACTATGGAATAATCTAGAGCTATTTGTGCTGAAAATTTGTTGCATTTATTAAAATCGAAATATGAAAGTTCATTTTGAAAAGCAATTTATAGTACAAAATGCTATGAAGTCCGGTCAGTTGCCATGGAAACACTTTTTTTTTTAAACCTAGAACTAATACATGAATAGTTTTTTCCCTAGGTGATACAATACAAGGCATTATACACATACATGTATATGACATTATTTAAGTGACATACATTGCTTTTAAACAATGTGACAAACTGATTAGGAACAACAAGACTTTCTAAATCTCTTACACAACACATAAGTAATTAATATTGCACATGATGCAGCACTCGAGAGAGGTGGGGATAATTGGTCCACTGTTAATGTTCATTTATACCATTCAGCTTCCCCACACATTTTTATCATCAAACTGAAAAGAAAATTCATAAAGATAAAAAGAATAATTGTTGTTCACATCACCATTTTTTAATATAAAAGAAATTTCTTTCAGTTCAAACAATTTTTTATTTCTAATAGGCAAGTTTAATCATGATTGATGAAAATGGGTACTGAATTTCAACTTTGATAGAAATATAGCAAAATTATTATACCATGCTCAATAAATGAGAGGTATATAAGCATGAGTTTGTCTGTCGTCATTCCATCTGGTATTTTTAGTCACAAATTCTACAATCTGCCTGAAGGGATTCTCAAAATTTGGTAGACACCTATTGTAATGATTTGTGCATTGCAAGCCTTTTTTGCTGCTTTTCAATCATAAACTACATAGACATTTTCATTAAAAACTTGTCAGTTGATTGTTAAAACACACTGTCTATTTATTTTATTCTCAAGCAAAGGCCAAACCTTACTGTAGTAAATGCAAAAACATCCCCACCTGAGGATAGTGGGTCCACTAAAGTAAAATTATGCACATTTTTCTGAAATTCAGACTGGAATTCTGGAATTCCTCCTTCATTTCAGGAATCTCTAGAGTTATGAGTATATATTTCCATTCAAAATTTTAAAATTGTGTACCATATTCCTCGTATTTAGCAACCCTGCAGCCATAGCCACCACAAATCCTTAATTTCGTTTGAGATTCTTAGGCCCTCCCTCAAAATCACCTGTAAACGGTAAAATCTATACTTATTTTGTATGTTTTCCGTCATTGATTTGTTTGTTATCAATTGTGCGTGCATATTCATTTTAGTACATCCAAGTTTCTAGTTGTAAAGAATGCAGAGCTGCCAACCCCATTTTATGATGACTGGGAGAAATGGAAAACTTTTTCGGGATTTTCAATATTTTGGAGGGAGGCTCCTAAAATTGTAAGATAATTATGATGCATGTCTGTATTTATTTAAAAAAAATGATCCTTTGAACTGTTAAATGATGTTTCCAAGCACCGTAATTCAAACGAATAAGATAGTTTATATTTGGTAAGCCATTCCCCATTTTGGCTTTCGAATAAAAAACCGCTGTGGTTGCTGTCTTCAGCATCTTTCTACAGTTTCTAAATAATTTACAGATACATATATCCTCTCACTGGAATGACCAACAAAACAAAGGTATTACATGCATTTATGGTGGAGGATACGCATGCTGTTCCATCAATTATTTTCTAGATCCGGTAAAGGAAAAGCGAAACGAACATAATTGATAGGATTTTCGCAGGAAACGAAATTCGGGAGAAAATGGTACAAAGGCGGAATGGCAGGAATCGGGACTGAAAATCAGTAGTCTCCCGCCAAAATCGGGAGGGTTGGCAGCTCTGAAATGGAGTTTATCATATGTCAAAGATTTGGATAGTTTAAGCATTTTTACAATGATTGCTTTTTGTTTTTTTAACAAAGCTTTTTGGTATAAAGGCTTCGTTTACGATTACAGTCTTTGTTGTATCCAAAAAGTTCCCCTTTTCAAATTTTCTAAGCACCCTAGGTACTTAATACGAGGAATACAGTAATAAGATTTGAAAATTGACAAATTACAAGGCTGATTTTGGTCATTTGTGAACCTTCTCTTTTGGTATCTACAGGTTGTGTTACTACCAACAGATTATGCAAACTCCATGTAGTAATATAAGTGTTGTATCACATGTAGTTATTTTTACACGACAATGGTATTGATAGATTTTTCTGGGTTAAAATATGGAAATAAAATTAATAATGTGAAACTGAGTGATATATATTAATCTATTTCAGTTTGAAACTCTTCTGCATTACTAATATACTTTAATTTGAAGGTTACTCATAAGGCAGATTTGACTGTCAGAACTTGTAATACTGCAGTATTGACTTCAGGGCAAAACTTACTCACCTTTCCAGGACTAAAATCTGCAAAGTTTGAAAATGGATCACTTCCTGTAGTTGTTGTTTTATTACTCCCTGATCCTAAAAATGGATCAGATCCAGCAAATGGATCGTTCCATGTTGATCCTGCTGCTTTACTAGGAATGGGACTAGGAGTTCTGCCTTTTGGAGGGGCAGGTCTTGGAGGAGGTTTCTTTTTATCTTTAGGAGGTAAAGCTGGTGAGGGAGAACTTTTTTTAGAAGGGGAAGATTTTGGCGCAAAAGGATCATCATCTGCAAACAGTGATATTGGTTTCTGTAAAAAAAAATAATAACATACAATGCATTGATAGGTTCTCAAATTTTCATTTCCATTATCGAACTTAAAAAATGATAACAGAAAATTTCTTGAAAATAT
>MJUU01032406.1:63327-77139 GCA_002080025.1 Modiolus philippinarum
TTGTAAAGGACCTTCCATACATCATTCCTGTAAAGTATGGTTGAATTTGCTTCAGTAGTTTCAGAGAAGATGAAAATGTGAAAAGTTGAACGGACGGACGACGGACGGACGACGGACGAGACGACAGACGCCAAGTGATGGCAATAGCTAACACTGACCCAAAAGGTGAGCTAAAAAACTGTTACAGATATAAAAAATCTGACAGAGTAAAAATGATTAGCATGAGAAGATCTACCCATGCTGAAATTTTGAAGAAAATCTGATGACCCCTCTAAGAGTTATTACCCTTTTTTCCGTAAAATTTTCAAAATTTTGATGTTTTTTATTTTCTATTGAAAAAACTATAACAGATAGAGGTTAAGTCGTTATTTCAAAAATGTTCAGCATGTTAAGATCTACTCACATGGATATTTTGAAGAAAATCCAAGTACCTATATATGAGTTGTGGTCCTTTATTGGTAAATTTTTTCGTGATTTTTTACTTTTTGTCCTATATTTCAAAAACGCTTTGAGAAAGAGGTCAAGTTTAAATTGTAAAAAACGTTCAGCATGTGAAGGACTATATCTTATTGAACACATTCAAGTTTTCCGACCGCTTCCAAGATGGCTGCCAGAGGGGAACTTACCATTTGACCTAATGGGAAAATTCATACAAAGAACTACTTCTTAAGAACCACTGAATGGATTTGAACCAAACTTGGCATGAATGATGCTATGAGGTGCTGACCAAGTGTTGTTACTTTGGTGCCGATCCATCATCCAACATGGCCGCCAGTGGGGATCTTAATTTTAACATTGGACCCTATGGGAAAATGCATACAAAGAGCTTCTACTTTAGAACTACTGAATGGATTTGAACCAAACTTGGCATGAATGATGTATATGAGATGCTGATCAAGTGTTATTACTTTGGTGCCAATCTGTCATCTTACATGACCGACAGCAATGGACCCTATGGGAAATGCACACAAAGATCTAGAGAACTGCTGAATGGATTTAAATCAAACATGACATGAATGATGCCTATCAGATGCTGACCAAGTGTCACCAGCTGTGAACTTCATTTAACAAAAGATCTTCTTCTAGAGAACTGCTTAATAGATTTAATCCAAACTTTGCTTATGAGAAGCTGACCAAGTATTGTTACTTTGGTTCTGATCCATCATCCAACATGGCTTCCAGCAATGAATTGGACACTAAGGGGAAATGCATACAAAGATATCATGGAAAAACCATTGAATGGATTCAATTAAAACATTGCATAAATGAAACTTGTGAGATTTTGACCAAGCTTATTACTTTGGTGCTGATCCGTCTTCCGACATGGCCAACAGTAGCAAAACTTAGTTTAACATTGGACCCAGTGGAAAATGCATAAAAAGGTCTTCTCCTCTGAAACTGCTTGAACAATTTCAGTAGAATTTTGATATGATAGTCCTGGTGTGACCCTCTTCAAAGTTTTATGTTAAATAGCTGCCAGCAGGGAACGTAGATTAATATAGGCCCCTTAAGTTTGGAAACTGCATTCAAAATTCTTCTGTGAAACTGCTTGAACAATTTTAATTAAATTTTATAAAAAGTTTCTGATTTCTATGTACATACACCACCAAAGATGGACCATCAATTGGGAATTATAGTGCTGCAGGACCCAGGTGAGCGATACAGGCTCTTGAGAGCCTCTTGTTTTATTTTGTTGTTGTTCATGTACGACAGCTACACAAATATATGGTTCTTATTCTGTCTATGTTTCACAATCAGCTGCTTCACAACACATATTTTTACTTTCAGATTTGTATTATATGTGCATTGTACAGTCATACCTCTAACAGAGCATTGGCATACACCTAACCATAAACTTGCCTTAAGCAAACCTATCTTGACATACCTTTGTACCAAGATTTGTTTATTTTAAATTGTGGTGACATGTATATAAACAACTAAATGTGCATCTAAAGCAAACGAACCATCCGAACGAAAGCAGTTTGGTTTTGATATATATCACTGTAGTATGACCAGTGACTTGTATAGCAGATCATTATTTCTTCAATCAATGGTTGATTTGTGGTGCAGGCAAGCTCACATGCACTGGTCTCAACCTAGTTAACTAGTAACACAAAACTGTTATTTTCTATTGCAATAATTGCAGCCATTACCAACAATTATAAATCATGTCTTATTTGACAGTAATATCAAATAGTGGTAACACTGCTTCCAGATTTTAAGTTTTCAGACAATCCTATTTTGCAGCAATACATGTAAGTACTTAACATCTAATCAGGTACAAAGGCAAGGATATCTGTCACTCATAAAATTTCTTGTTCCTATGCACTTCTCAAGAAAAAAACTGGATTTATGAAAGATACCCTGAACTTTGATCCTCCCTCATGTAAAGGACCTTATATTCTCCAATTATACTCCTGCTTATTGTTAGATTTCACAATACAAGGTTTTTAGTAAATTCTGGTTCTGGTTTTTCTTGTTTCTTTTGTCTCTTTTTAGGTATTCCATGTATAACCACAAGCCTTACACATGTGCATTGCTGACTTTTATCTTCTGCTACTTACTACAGTATTTGCTTGCTTTTGTATGTTTACAGAATTTTTTTACAGGAAAATAATTATTAAATAGGATGTACAAATGTAGTAATAAACTGCATGGATTTCAGTATTTATGGCGTGTTCAATGTAACTTTGAGTGTTTCAACATAAAAACCATAACGAACATAGTAGAAATGATAAGTGTAATCAATTTACTTTTATGTGCAAACAAAATATTTTTGTGCATAATTAAAAGAAAGAAAACATTACAAAACTGCACTGAACGTTTGCTCCTATAAGATTCAGTTATATGAGAAAAGTAAAAATATACATAATCAACAATTACAAGTTACAAGTTTGCTTCATTATGCAACATGGACACAGCAACCCAATTTTGCCAGGGTGCTGACCTACCATCCCTGATGCATGTATGCAAAAGTTTAGATGATCTTACCATGCACAGAGAATAAGATCTGAACTCTGACATAAACTTGAATGTAGGTCAATCATGTAGAAAATATAGCTCAAAGTGACCTAATTTTGCCTGAATGCTGACCTACCACCAAAGATGCATGCACATGCAAGGTTAGATGATCCTACCATGTACATTTACTTAGATCTGAACTCTGAGATAAACTTAAATGTAAGTCTTACATGCGGAAAACATAGGTCAAAGTGACCTAATTTTGCCTGGATGCTGACCTACTGCCAAAGATGTATGCACATGCAAGGTTAGATGATCCTACCAGTTAAGTAGATCTGAACTCAGACATGAATTTGAATGCAAATAGAACATGTGGAATATATAGGTCAAAGTGACCTAATTTTGCCTGGATGCTGACCTATCGCCAAAGATGCATGCACATGCAAGGTTAGAAGATTCTACCATGTACAGTTAATTAGATCTGAACTCGGACGTTAATTTGAATGTAAGTTGATCATGTGGAAAATATAGGTCAAAGTGACCAAATTTGACTGGATGTTGACATACCACCAATGATGCATGCACATGAAAGGTTAGATGATCCTACCATGTACAGTTACTGAGATATCAACTCGGACCTAAAATTAGATGAAAGCCAATCAAGCAGAAAATATATGTCAAAGAGACATAATTTTCTCTGAGACTGTGGGATAGCCCAAGATGCATCTGTATCCAAAGCTGTATGACCCTAACCTTTATAATTATCAAAATATAAACCTAAATTCGGACATGGACGTTGACACGGACACCAGGGGTACTCCAATAGTCCCCCTCAACTTCTTTGAGGCAAACTTAAAAATATGTCCACAAATGACCTAAGGTCATAATTCACATCAGTAAGCCATCACACAAATCAGATAATCAACATCAATACGAAGACAATATGTGTACATACTTCCTTTAAATGGATCATCACTTTGGAATGGATCTGACTGAGCAACTCCTCCACCACCAAAAGGATCTTTATTTTTAAAAGGATCATCTTTGAAATCGTCTATACCTGAACCAGTACTAAAAGTACTTAGTGTACTGTGTGGACTTCCAATCTATCAAATATAAAATATTACATCTAGTTAAGTAGTAAGCATAATATGGAAAAAGTGTGTTGCTTGAATACTAGTGTATAATATTCCATCTTAAAGGAAAAAAAACATGTTGCAGATTGGAGATGTATTACACTACAAGACTCTAAATACTATGTCTCTATGCAAAATATAAGACAGCTGTCCAATGTTGTTTACGCTGAAATATTTTGACATGTTTCATCAAAGAGCAAGTATACATGTCATAGATTTTTCATAATACATTTATATCTAACAGTTAGATCACACGATCAAAAACCTATGGTATTCTATGAAAGCACTAATTATAAGGATCTTGTACATGTATATTTCATTGAAATTCTCAACAAAAACCACCAGTTTCATGCAGGTCTCAGTCTTGTTTTACTCAAATTACAGATGGTTATACATAATAAAACTAAAAAAATCCTGGCTAATCTGGTGTTTGACACAGTTACTAGTCATTTTTGGATGCTGTTCTGGTTTTAATTCCAACACAGATTTCTTCCCCATGAAAAATGAGTTACTTAGCTATTAAAATTGAGTTACTTCACAATTAAAATTGAGTTACTTCACCATTAAAACCAAGTGAACTTATATAGCTATCATACTTTAGAAATTAGCGCATACACTCCCCATACAATGAGTTAATTTATGAGGACATGTACTAACATCCTACATTACTTACAGTTGCTACAGTACTGGTTTGATCGTCAAATTGTGAATTCATTATCCCCGAAACTTCGCCATTAATTCCTCCTGTTCCCATTTGCAATGCACTCAACTGGTCTTCAAGATGCTGAACTTTAACTTTTGTCTGTACCAAAAATTACACACAAATAATCATTAGCCACATATATTTGAGATATATGGGTTTTTCATTTTAAATGCAATTAAAGTAAAAATGATAAAAGTTTCATAAATAAAAAATATATATAAATTTGACATATAAATGCTGATTGTATATATAAATATGAATACAGTAGAGTTCACTTATAAAGAATTGAACAGGACTCTCGATCTTGTTTCGTTATAAGCATCGTTCCTTACAAGAGAAACCATGTATAATTACCAACTTCCAAAAAAATAGTATTTTAAGCTTTTGTGTAAATGTCGGAGAGAAAAACTAGAGGTAATGCTGAACGCAGGAGGGCCCGCAATAGGCAGTCACTTCCTTTGTACCAAATTATCAACATTTGTTTATGAAAATATTTCAAAATAAAAAATTTAAAAGTATTGGCAAACAGGAAGTAGTAGAACGGCAAACCTGAAAATAGCTTACACAATACAACTCATCATCATTAAGCTTTACACCAAATATCAAATCATTTCCAGTTGTAGAGGCCAAGAAAACTTTGACGAAAATTTTCATCCAAATAAAAAGTTAAAGTATCGGCAAACAGGAAGTAGTGGCACGACAAACCTTAAAATACCTTACACGTTACAACTCATTATCGTGAAGCTTTAGACCAAATATCATATCATTCCCAGTTGTAGAAGCCCAGAAAACTTTGATGAAAAATTTTCATCCATAGAGTGGTATAATAAAAAGTCAAAGTATCGGCAAACAGGAAGTAGTGGCACGGCAAACCTCAAAATTGCTTACACAGTACAACTCATCTTCATAAAGCTTCAGACCAAATGTGAAATGATTCCCACCTGTAGAAGCCCAGAAAATTTGATGAAAAATTTTCATCTATAGAGTGGTATAATAAAAAGTTAAAGTATCGGCAAACAGGAAGTAGTGGCACGGAAAACCTGAAAATTGCTTACACAGCACAACTCATCATCATAAAGCTTCAGACCAAATATGAAATGATTCCCACCTGTAAAAGCCCAGGAAATTTGATGAAAAATTTTCATCCATAGAGTGGTATAATTACTAGAGGCTCTCAAGAGCCTGTATAGCTCAACTGGTCCATGACTGGCATAAACTGCAGCCTAAATTACTCATTTTCTAGAAGTTTCCAAGGAGAAAATCTTTGAACGTGTTTTCCCCATAGGGTCCAATGTTAAAAAATGGTCCCCGCTGGCGGCCATCTTGGATGAGGTGCAGACTTGTCAGACATAATTATTTAAGAAGACCATTAAAGGCCTATTGTGACCAAGTTTGATTCCAAATGACCAAGAAGTTTCAGGGAATAATGTCTTTGAATGTGTTTTTCCCACAGGGTCCAATGTTAAACTATGTCCCCCGCTGGCAGTCATCTTGGAATACATGCAGACTTACCAGACACATTCTTCGATAGGTACTGACTATGGACAGTTGTCTCCAAGTATGATTCCAATTGGACAAGTAGATTCAGCAGTTTCCATGGTAATTTAAAGCCCAACTATCCATTACAACCCATTTCAGACCATCATTCAAGAAAAAATTTGGGCAGGGGTTCCCCTTATAATTTAGATAATGCACATTGCTGAAATCAAAACATTCCAAGTCCCCGTTTCCATAAAAAAAATTTGGCAGGGGTTCCCCTTTATAATCTAGTTTAAACATATTTCTTATATTGTGAAGAAAACTATGAAGCACAATACGACAATCAAGCTTACATTGTAAGTTATACAGTTGAACTTCAGTCTCTCAAATTTTGGTAGCTGGAACACCACCAATATCTTGAACTGTATTTAAAAGTCTGATCATGTTTTACTATATTCTTTGTTTGGCTTTTTTTACAAAAAACATTCTTGCTAAGGACCACTTTCGACACCAGTTATGATATCAAAACATCATTTTGTAAATGGCGGGCAATGACAATTTTCAACATCAGTTTGAAGTCACAACATCAATATCTATTTGGAAACCAAATTTTATTGAAATTGGACAATGTTGAATTTTCCCGCCTTTTTTGGTGGCCATTTTGAAAATGGCGTTCAACAAACAATTTTCAACATCAGTTTTTGAAGTCGCAGCATCAATATCTATTTGGGAACCAAATTTCATTGAAATTGTAAAATGTTGAATTTTCCCGCCTTTTTTGCGGCCATTTTGAAAATGGCGGTCAAAGAACGATTTTCAACACCACTTTTGAAGTCAGCACAGCATGGCAAACATTTTATCAATTTACACTTAACCTTCATCTTCTATAGTTTTGGAAATAAAAGACGAAAAATATGAAAATTTTGAAAATTCTGTGAAAAAAGGGCAGTTACTCCTACAAGGGATTTTGGATTTTCTCCAAAATTTCAGGGTGGGTAGATCTTGATATGCTGAGCATTTTTGCAATTTAAAGTTGACCTCTATCTGCTATAGTTTCTTTCATAAAAAATAAAAAATATTAAAATTTTGAAAAATTTCCGGAAAAAAGGGCAATAACTCCAAAACTGGTAATCAGATTTTCTTCAAATTTGCAGGGCGGGTAGATCTTGCCATGCTGATCACTTTTATCCCCATGGCAGATTCTGGATATCTGTAACGGTTTTCGAGTTATTTGCCAAAAAACCCCTATGTGTTATTTTTAGTAACGGCAGCCATGTTATTTGGTCCTCGGACTAATCGAACACAATTTTGAATCTAAATACCCTTGTAATGATTCAGACCAAGTTTGATTAAAATTGGCCAAATGGTTTCAGAGGAGAAGATTTTTGAAAAAGTTTACGACGGATGGACGACAGACAGGCCGACGGATGGACGACATATGCCAACGGACACCAAGTGATGGCAATAACTCACATGGCCTTTTAGGCCAGGTGAGCTAAAAAGTTAAAGTATCAGCAAACAGGAAGTAGTGGCAAATTAAACCTGAAAATTGCTTACACAGTACAACTCATCATCATAAAGCTTCAGACCAAATATGAAATCATTCCCACCTGTAAAAGCCTAGAAAACTTTGACGAAAAATTTTCATCCATAGAGTGGTATAATAAAAAGTTAAAGTATCAACAAACAGGAAGTAGTGGCATGGCAAACCTGAAAATTGCTTACACGGTACAACTCATTATCATAAAGCTTCAGCTAAATATCAAATCATTCCCACCTTCAAAAGCCCAGAAAACTTTGACGAAAAATTTTCATCCATAGAGTGGTATAATAACAAGTTAAAGAATCGGCAAACAGGAAGAAGTGGCACAGCAAACCTGAAAATTGCTTACACAGTACAACTCATCATCATAAAGCTTCAGGTCAAATATGAATTCATTCCAACCTGTAAAAGCCCAGAAAACTTTGACGAAAAATTTTCATCCATAGAGTGGTATCATAAAAAGTTAAAGAATCGGCAAACAGGAAGTAGTGGCACGGCAAACCTTAAATTGCTTACACAGTACAACTCATCATCATAAAGCTTTAGACCAAATATGAAATGATTCCCACCTGTAAAAGTCCAGAAAACTTCAACCAAAAAAAATTGTTGATGGACGGAAGGACGGACAAAGTGTAAACTAAAGGGCACCCGTATCCTCGATGGGGGGCCCTAATAATTTCTGTATAATGTTTTAAAGAAAAATTTTGGAAGTGTCATTGAAATATTTGTTTTTTGTACATATCGGAAGATAGGGAGAGATCGGGTTTGTAAAGCAATCTTTTTTGTTATATCTGGTAAATCTTGAGTAACTGAAACGCTGTTTTGGTTTAAATTCTCTTCGTTATAAGCCTGATTTCGTTATAACAAATTTGCAATAAGCCTTCAAACATACGTTGTTTTAATAGCGTTGGGACCATGGATTTTTCTTAACTTAGTTATAAGCCTGATTTCGTTATAAGCAAACTCTACTGTAACAGTAATTTCTTTTCCTAAATAATCATATGACTGAAGTGCTTATTTTGCTGGAATGCTGCATGATGTCTGTATTTATTTAAGTATTTGTCATCTTTGATACCACAGGTACATGTACTGTAAACTGGGAAATTTTCGTGCCGTCTTTATTTCACGGTAAATGGACAGGATTTTAGTTCTCGCAGTTTGATTTTGCGCTGCCAAATTGTTGACCATTGACTTCAATAATAGACAAGTATATTCGCGCTGTTTTATTTTCGCACTTCCATTCCAAACGCGAAAATCATGAAAATAAAACTGCCATGAAAATTTCCCGGTGAACAGTATTACAATTTATTTGTATTTAGCAAAAATAATGGCATTTTTGTATTTTCAATTTGACTGAAATTAAACAGTTGAAATTTTCAAACCCCTGGAAAATATAGACTATTTACTTCTGGCCATTTTAGGTTGCCAAAAGTATGTAATAAACAGTTAAATACATGGGCATTTCCATATTAACCTAGTTATCAACCCTCGGCCCATATTGGCAGTTAGCACAAGACAAAAAGGAGTAGACGGAATGATATAGATTAGGCCAATATAGAAGTGTCCATTAATAAATCTGTATTTAAAACAAGCTGAGAAGTTAACAATATATTTTATTAGAAGGTTACAATTTTATATGATTAAATGAAAAGAGTTCTCTAGAAAATTTTAGTCAAGTTTCAGAGTTTCTGTCTTGTCAACTCTTTCTATCACAGAATACTAAGGACATCATTATAAGGTCTTACCACAAACAACCAAATCTGCCATTTGATTTTTGCTAAAATTTTGCCATATCCTGCCTCTCCATTTTTTACCTTTGTGTTATCAATAAATGTTGTGAATTTGGTGTTTAAAATGCATGCCTTTTATTAAATAGAGTAAACTAGTCCATCTACTTTGCAATTTTTTAAAATTTTATATCATGTAAGTAACTTCATATTATACTGCTTTCAATACCCTTTAAATGTTGAGGATGATTTTTTTAAGTTGTGTTTTTGACTGTTATGGATATTTGGGTCTGAGCACATAGTGTATCTTCTTAGAGTAAGATATCCTTTGTTGCTTTTGATTGGGTTGGAAATTTACTCTCTTAGTACTATGTGCTATGTATGTTTATCCTTTGTTGCCTTTGATTGGGTTGGAAATTTACTCTCTTAGTACTATGTGCTATGTATGTTTATCCTTTGTTGTGTTTTGATTGGAAAGGATATTTGTGTTTGAGAACACAGTGTATCTTACCTGATTAACTTCACTTTGAATGTCTTTTTTAGATTTGGAAAACATTTCTATTTGTTGTTTTCCACCATCTATTTGTTGTTCTAGACCACTTTCTTCATCTCGTAATTTGTTTAATTCTAATTTTAATTTATTCAATTCTTCTTCTTGATTCTGAATGCAAAAAAAATGCAAAACAATACATAAATAAGACTATATTTAAATGATTGAGCACACACATATACAATGATTATCAAATAATAATGTTATTTTAACTACATCATGCTGTTAAATATAAAAAGATGTTTAAGCTAAAGGTTATGGGGTTCACAAATGAATACATCCCCACTTCACATGTCAATGTGTGAAAGTAAATTCGAAGTAGCAAAATATTACAAATTCCTGTCAATATCACAAATATGCATACATTCCAAAAATTTTATGCTTTAACAAGTGTGGATGGTATTGCAAGGCAATACAGAAGTCCCCTACAGGTGGAATAATTCTTTGTTATTAGCAAAAATAGTTAAAGAAGAAAAGTTTTCTGAGCCCAAGGCCCATAACTCCGTCAAAAATCAATGGACCCAACCCATACTCAAAATTGATCTGTAACCCATAGTGGCTGATTATCAATGCAAATATTAGCTTCATATCTGGAATGGTTTAGAAAAAAGTCCAGAAAACCTATATTTTACCAAAATTTTCTAAGTCAAAGGGCCATAACTCCATCCAAAATCATTGGACCGGAACCAAACTCGAACTTGATCTGTAACTCATAGTGGTAGACTCACATAGCAAATATTAGCTTCATATCTGGAACGGTTTAGAAAAGAAATCTGGAAAAACATATATTTTACCAAAATTTTCTAAGTCAAAGGGCCATTACTCCATCCAAAATCAATAGACCAGAACCAATCTCAAACTTGATCTGTAACTCATAGTGGTAGACTCACATAGCAAATATTAGCTTCATATTTTGAACGGTTTAGAAAAAAAGTCTGGAAAACCTGTATTTTACCAGAATTTCTCTTAGTCAAAGGGCCATTACTCCGTCCAAAATCAATGGACCGAAACCAAACTTGAACTTGATCTGCAACTAATAGTGGTTGACTCACATAATAAATATTAGTTTCATATCTGGAATGGTTTAGGAAAAAAGTCTGGAAAACCTATACATTACCAAAATTTTCTAAGTCAAAGGGCCATAACTCCGTCCAAAATCAATGGACAGGAACCAAACTTAAACTTGATCTGTAACTCATAGAGGTAGACTCACATATCAAATATTAGCTTCATACCTGGAACAGTTAAGTAAAAAAGTCCTGAAAACCTATATTTTACCAAAATTTTCTAAGTTAAAGGGCCATAACTCCATCCAAAATCAATGAACAAGAATCAAACTCAACCTTGATCTGTAACTCATAGAGGTAGACTCGCATAACAAATATTAACTTCATACCTGGAACGGTTTAGGAAAAAAGTCTGGAAAACCTATATTTACCAAAATTTTCTAAGTTAAAGGGCTATAACTCTGTCCAAAATCAATGAACCGGAATCAAACTCAAACTTGATCTGTAACTCACGGTGGTAGACTTACATACCAAATATTAGATAAATATCTCTTATAGTATAGGAAAAAAGTTCGGAAAACTGAGTGTGACAGACTGACGGACTGAAGGAGTGACGGACGGACTGACGGAGTGCAAACCTTAAGTCCCCTTCGGCGAAGCCGGTAGGGGACTAAAAAGACAATATTTCAGTTCTGGTTAATCATAAAAGTAGTTGCTTTTCAACATTCAACCACTCTCTTTTCCTATATATATTGTAAAGTTATTTTATCAGCAGTTAGCCAGCATATTTTAGAAAAAAAACTTTATGTACAAGTTACAATACCTTAACAAACTGAGCTTGGTTGTCAATTTCACTACGTAACGTGTCTATTTCTTTTTCTTCTTTGTCACATTTCTCCTTCATGTCTGTTACATTAGCCATTAGATCTGATTTCTGAAATTTACAGGAAAATGACTGAAAATATGCTTTGATACTTTTTATGGTTAATTTACAAAACCCTACTACCGTATAGCGGGTTATTTTTGCGGGGTTTTAATTTTCGCGTATTTTCGTGGATAGACTTAAATCGCGAAAATAACTTTCACGAATATTTTATGTATTCTTAGGATATATATGGGATCCCTGATAATCCGTGAAATATTAAAACGCTAAAATTTTTGGCATACATTTTCCACTCAAATCCGCGAAATTTTTGACTCGCCAAAATAACCCGCTATACGGTATATATAGCAAAATGCCAAGAATATAAACAGTACTTTAATCATTGTTTATTTTTACTTTGGTATAACATGACTTCATTGGGGATATGGCAAAAGCAAATTACCTATACCTAAAATTATTCACTTTGCACTTCATTAGGTAGAATTAGACATAACATGAGGTTGCATGTGTTGTCATGCTAGGTATACCCCCACTCGTATTATTTTACACATTAAAAAGGGAAAAATGGCTAAGTCCCCCCAAACNGCAACAAACATCATACTAAAATTTGATAACAATCCGTTCACTAGAACTAAAGTTATGCTGTCCACAGACGCCGACGCCGACGACAGCGCCATACCATAATACGACCGCAAAATTTTTGCGGTCGCATAAAAAGGGAAAAATGGCTAAGTCCCCCCAAACAGGAAGTTGATATTATAAAATTACCAAAATGGCAGACAACTCATTCCCCCTATATATAAAGTCAAATAACAAATTTGAAATAAATTGGCCCAGCAGTAGTTAAGAAAAGTGTGACGAAAATTTTTACTATGTTCAATAAAGGGAAAATGTTTAAGTCCCACCAAACAGGAAGTTGATATCATAAGATGACCAAAATGACAGACAACTCATTCCCCCTATACATAAAGTCAAATACCAAATCTGAAATAAATCAGCCCCGCAGTAGCTGAGAAAAAAGCAACAAAATTTTTTACTATGTTCAATAAAGGGAAAAATGGCCAAGTCCCACCAACAGATAGTTGATATCAAAAGGCAACCAACATGGCAGACGACACATTAACCCTATATATAAAGTCAAATATGTAATTTAAAATAAATCAGCCCAGTAGTAACTATGTTCAAGGAAAAAATGGCAGTTGATATCAGATGGTGACCAAAATGGCATATGGCCCATGTCCCTATACTGTGAAAGTACTATTGTTCGTGGGGTTCCAATTTTCATGGTTTTTGTGGTTCACTAAAACCATGAAATTAAGTTTCCCAATGAAATGGATTTTTCCCTAGAGTTTTTATGTGGAGAATTTGAAACCATGAATTTAAGTACACATGAAATAGGATATTAATGGAAACCAAAAAAATTGATGTCCAGGAATAAAAGTACTTCCACAGTATATAAAGTCAAATACCAAATTTGAAATGGATTGGCCCAGCAGTAGCTGAGAAAAGTGTGACAAGGCTTCGGACGGACGGAAGGACGGATGGACAGAAGGAGGGACGGACAGACAAGGGTATTCCAATATTACACCCACTCACAAGTGGGGGTATAATAAATTGCACATCCATTATGTCCATCTGATAAAGATAAAATTAACTGTCAGCATAAAATATTGTCTCAATGAATTGGTATACTAAGGTAAAATAAAAACATAGGTAATCAACGATTACAGAGTTCGCCTCGTTATGGCACTTTGTCACAGTAACAAAATTTTGACATCACTTTTGCATGCATAAACAAGGTTACACGATCCTACCATGTATAG
>MJUU01032406.1:77799-105373 GCA_002080025.1 Modiolus philippinarum
TAAATCAATCAAGCGGAAAATATAGGTCAATGTTGGATGCTGATCTATCATCAGAGATGGATGCATATGCAAGGTTACATGATCCTACCATGTAAAGTGACTGATATCTGAACTCGTCTGAAAACTTGGATGTAAATCAATCAAGCGGAAAATATAGGTCAAAGTGACCTACTTTTGTCCGGATGCTGATCTACCATCAGAGTTATATGCATATGCCAGGTTACATGATCGTACCATGTATAGTGACCAAGATCTGAACTCCTCCTAGGCTTGAATGTAAATCAATCAAGCGTAAAATATAGGTCAAAGTGACCTAATTTTGCCTAGATGCTGATACACCATCAGAGTTGCATGCATATGGAAGGTTACATGATCCTACCATGTATAGTGACTGTGATCTAAACTCAGACATAAACTTGAATGTTAGTCGTTCAAGCGGAAAATATAGGTCAAAGTGACCTAATTTTGCCTGGATGATGACCTACCATCAGAGATGCATACATACGCAAGGTTACATGATCCTACAATGTATAGTGACTGAGATCTGAACTCAGACGTAAACTTGAATGTAAGTCGTTCAAGCGGAAAATATAGGTCAAAGTGACCTAATTTTGCCTGGATGCTGACCTACAATCAGAGATGCATGCATATGCAAGGTTACATGATCCTACCATGTATAGTGACTGAGATCAGAGAGACCCAATTCTTGGAGGCTGTGAGATAGCCCAAGATGCACCTGCATACAAAGTTTGATGACCCTACAATGCTTAGTTGCAGAGATATATGCCTAAATGCGGACGTGGACGTAGACGTAGACGTAGACGCGATGCCAGGGGTACTCCAATAGTCCCCCTCAACTTCGTTGAGGCGAACTAAAAATATTTAGCTTCTCAGGCACCTGCCTCATCACTTTTAATGGTATCTATTAAATTTCAATAAATAAAAACAAAAATTACCTGCCTCATCACCTTTATGTAAAAAGATGCCTCATAATGATTTGAAGCGAATAAAAGAAAAGCTTTCTCACCTTCCTCATCATTTTTATGAAAAATGGCCACAGAATCTAACCATTATTTTTTCATGGCCTTTGGGGCTATTGTATTGCGGTACTAAACTTTCAAGATGGTGTCAGAATAATATTGGTACTGGAATACAAGAGAACCACCATTACATTGAGAACACACTATATATTTTATTGATGAAATGTTCCTCATTTGACTTCAACTTCACATTTCTGTGCTTCTTTTTCTGGTTCCCAACTAATACAAACCTTTTCATCCAGTTCATCCAGACATTTTTGTGCCTCCTTTTTCTGGTTTTCTAGTTGATGTAACGTAGCTGTAATACTGTCTAATTCTTTTTGTAACATCTGTACTTCACCATTACATATCTTTATATCTGCTTCTGTCTGTAAATCATCTCTTTCTAAATTTAACTTTTCCCTGCAAAAAAAAAATACTACCTGCCATTCAGGGTCACTTTTTTCACAAAAGAGAATAAACAATGATCACATGCATTAAAATATGGCATTCATCTTGTTCAAGGCTTGTTTTTGTAGCATGTTTATGATACCTCTGCAGACATACAAATGGACAGACAAGGGTTATGGCAGATTTCCCTTATGATTAACGTATTTTATTTGCGATTCTTCAATGAACATACCAATATTCCTCTAGTAACACCTATAAAACTCCTTCTAAACTCCTGTCTTTTGTCTGCTAATCAATTACCGGTACTAACTTTCTATAGAATTCTATTGTATACCAATTTGTCATCACTGGAGTATCAAGGTAAACCCCTTCAGGCAGTACAAATTGGTATACAATAGAATTCTATAGAAAGTTGAGTAATTGATAAGCAGACAAAAGACAGGAGTTTAGAAGGAGTTTTATAGGTGTTACTAAAGGAATATTGGTATGTTCATTGAAGAATTGCTAATAAAATATGTTAATCATCCGGGAAATCCGCCATAATAATATATCCAAAATTTTCTTCATACATGCATAAAAAAATACCGTAAAAAGGCACATATTATCTGAACATTTTCACCCTAGAAAGGATTTAGGGGTTTGGGGGTGCTGATCATACAACCCAATATGACTTTAGGATTTAGCCGCTAAAAAGGTTCCCTGAAGATCGATTGTTAGTCCATGTTCCAACCAAACAGACTAGTCTAAACATTGTGGATCTAATTAAATGTGTTGGTTTGGATTACAAAGTGCCTTACAGTTATAAAAATAATGGGTCTTTCCTCCAAAAAATGCTATTTTAATGTCAGAAACAGGAATGTTTTTAATTAAAGAACCTTAGTGGGCAAGCTCACATACCCAACGCCCCTACATATCAGAAAATCCTGCATTATTGAAGTCAAAAAGTACCCTATAGGCAATATCATACAAAAAAAGGGCTACGCCGAGCGCAGCATGATACGACCGCAGCATGTCGACCACTGAAATTTCAACAAAAGTAGTTTAAAGTGAATGTGGACACAGTAAAGAGCTTGACACAATAATTAGATGGANTCAAAAATGATCAAAAATCAAAATTAAAGTAGCATGCACAATCATTCTGCACAAGATAATTGAAAAGGTTTCAGAGAAGCTGTGGTGACAAGATGATACTCTGGTGTTTTAGCTGAAAATAGTCCAAGTCCAAATGCACGTCTACACATCATGGCCAACAATCCTACCAAATATGAAAGCAATCATACCTGCCAACCTC
Organism: Modiolus philippinarum; assembly: GCA_002080025.1. Taxonomy (NCBI): domain Eukaryota; kingdom Metazoa; phylum Mollusca; class Bivalvia; order Mytilida; family Modiolidae; genus Modiolus; species Modiolus philippinarum. Next base: position 80,521 of record MJUU01032406.1, read on the forward strand.
CAAAAGCACTGTGGTGGGTCATGACCCAACATTGTGCATTTAGATGTTGGTCATAGTGGATGATGGCATATAACAGTAAAAAAATACCAAACATATGCATTGCACTCGATTTTGTCTCCTGGTACTATTTCTCATCAGTAACTGAGACTTGTGTTGTTTAGCCATGTCTAACTTATCAAATCCAAGCTTGTTTTTTTTTTTTAAGGCGTTTCGGGCTAAAGGGGGTTTACAACAATAACAAAAAAATAAGGTTCAGACCAAGAGGGTCGGGACTTATCTCGCCCTTTATTACATTTTCATAATTTTTAAATTGTTTAACTGTTCTAGTCTTTGTACAGCTGCTAGATGTTTCTCACTGTACAAGAAGTTCTCTCTGCTCCTGATGTCTGGCCATCTCCTGAGTTCGTTCAGTCTTCCTGTGTAAAAGTCTCTGTCTCTGTCTTTCCGTAGGTAACGTATGATTCTATAATCATCTGCATCTGCAGCTATCAGTCTGTTTTCTCCATGCACCTTCATTACATACACACAGCTATCTCTGTCTAATACTATTTTCGAAATGACCGTCGGTTTGGGTTTGACATCTTCCAGTACCACTCCTTCCTTCGGTTGCGTCTCATCGTCAGGAGTTGTCGGCATGTATTTACCCGGTGTAGTCGGCATTTCGTAGCTGTTATCTATATGACTTGTCTTTTCTGGTGTTTCCAGCAAGTCAACGTCAATGGATGGAGCGGTGGTTTCCAGTTCTTCAGTTGGGGTTGAATCTGTAGCTTCGGTCTGTCGAGCGGTGTTTCCGGACTCGGCTTTCCTTGTTTTAAAGGCTGCTAGTCGCTGTTGGTTGCGCAACCGTCTGGTTTCAGACACCTTCTTCTTTCTCTTTCTTATTGGTTGCTGATCAATGCCATCCCCATATTCTTTGTCTTCCCTGGCTCGCCATTGCACCACCAACTTGTATCTGCCTTTCCGTACTGATAATATCCAATCGGCGGCTTGGTCATCAAGTATATGGAGAACGGTGAAGATATCCCCGGTCAACAAAGGCTGGCTCTGTTGATCATTGCCTGTCATGTTGGTTCATGGTGGCATGTTTATCGCTTGTGATTCAAACAATAAGCTTGTATCATCTAAATTTAATCACATTAAATTACAACTGTTGCAAAGGCAATATGTAATTTCATTAGAAATTGATTAAAAAGCTATAATCGTTTATTTTTATCTTCATCAAAATAAAATCTGTGGAGAAAATATCCAAGATACTATTTAAGACAAAAACTAAAATGTTTTTTCAGATATTTCAATAATTTGGGGTATTAATTAGTGTCAAAATCAAAATCTTGGGGCCATTTTTTATAAAGTGGAAAATTATTCAAGGGGGGTAGTTAGCAATATCTATAAACATTTTCGTATCTGAAAAGATTGTGTAGATTCCTTTGTAATCATTGCCAGTGCTTACAGACCTGTCAAGTCTCATGCTTTCTGCGTGAAAGTCACGCTTTCCAACACCAAATCACGCTCACACGCTCACCCCTTTCTATGTCACGCTTTTGAAATTTTGGAGAAAAGTAGATTTTAAATCGAAAAATGGCCTTTTCATAATAAGAAAACAAGTTATAAGAGGTAGTTCTGCACATTCTTTCATACTCATGGTTCATTTTCTACTACAGGCCCTGAAGTAAAACAGTTTTTTCCCTTTTTAAAGGAAAATTTGGTTTCAAATTCCTTGCTATGACCATTTGAAATGCTCTCAGTCTCAGAATGCACCACTTTGCGTCCCTGAAAAAACAAATCTTGTGGATATTCCCCAAAACCCTTCGTATCACTCTTGGAACCCAAACACCCTTGACAGCTCTGTGCTTACTGATTACTATATAAACAACCCCTGTCCTAATTATTGCCCTAATCACACAGTTTAATAAACTTGTTTACCTGTCAGAATGCTACTTGAGTTGATCGATACAAATCGATTAACAGACATGCACGACAATTTCACCTGATCAATTTTGCGGGTGAAAGCGATAACCCGCGGCAGGTCATGCATACCGTCGGGTGAAGGCATGTTTTTTGCGGGTGTGGGTGTGACCTAGCAAATGCGAGTCAGGCGGGTCACTTGGCAGGTATGAATCAATCCATTAAGCAGTTTCAGTGGAGTTGCAGTTACAAGATGATACTTTGGTGTTTTAGATGAAAATAGTCTAAGTCCAATTCCTCCCGCAAAAATAATCCGATCAGTAAGGCAGTATAGTATGCACATCTACACATCATGACCAACAATCCTACCAAATATGAAAGCAATCCATTAAGCAGTTTCAGAGGAGTTGCAGTGACAAGATGATACTTGCTGTTTTAGCTGAGAATAGTCTAAGTCCAATAACTCCCATAAAAATAATCCAATCAATAAGGCAGTACTATGCACATCTACACATCCTACCAAATATGAAAGCAATCCATTAGGCGGTTTCAGAGGAGTTGCGGTGACAAGATGATAGTTGCTGTTTTAGCTGAAAATAGTCTAAGTCCAATAACTCCCATAAAAAAATCCAATCAATAAGGCAGTAAAGTATGCACATCTACACATCATGACCAACAATCCTTCCAAATATGAAAGCAATCCATTGAGTGGTTTCAGAGGAGTTGCAGTGACAAGATGATACTTTGGTATTTTAACTGAAAATAGTCTAAGTCCCATAACTCCCACAAAAATTATCCAATCAATATGGCGGTATACTGTGAATTCATTTAATTTTGTGGGTATCAATTTTCGTGGGTAGAGAAAAAAGACATTTCGTGGTCTACGTAAATTCGTGGATTGCCACTTGTTCCAAAATTTTTTTTTTTATTTAGATTATAAAATTAATGGCTTCAGTACCTTCGGTATTGATGTCAAAACACCAAAATTTAGAACTGTACCTGTAATTAAAGTGTCACATGTAATTATCAATTCATAGTAATGTGTAGATATTATGTAATTAGGCAATCATCTGACATAACCTTACTCCATTCGTTATCTATAAATAGACACCTTTATTGATTGCAAAATAATTGCAAAATAAAATAAAAATGATTGCATGTCCTTTTCAGTTGAACATAATTAAAACTTTAAAAGTTTAATTAATATCAAAACTAAATTGAGATGGTTCTTGTCCAAACTTCTTAAATGGAAATCAACACTTTAGCGTAATTGAAAAACAAAACAGGAAGCCAGTTACTGCAAATTTGTTTACTGGGAAACACTTGAAAATAAAGAATTTTAACTTAATTTGCTGCTATTAAAGGTTCAAGACAATGCATATCTACTTTTTGTTTGATATATTAGTTTGTTTTGGGCTCAGGTACAAGTGCGAGGTTTATGGTCTTCGTTGATCAGGTCCTTCATTATGTTCATTCATTTGTGTTTGAAGCTTGCACAAGAAAATCATATTTCGTTGAGTATTTGAATTCGTGGTTTGGGGACACCCACGAAAACCACGAAAATTAGTACCCCACGAATAAAAATGAATTCACAGTAGTATGCACATCTACACATCATGACCAACAATCCTACCAAATATGAAAGCAATCCATCAAGCGGTTACAGAGGAGTTGCAGTGACAAGAACAGGACTGACGGACTGACGGACGGACTGACAGACGGACGGACGGGTCAAAAACTTTATAGCGTCCGCAACGTCGTTGCGTGGGGTATAATAACCCCCATTACTGTCAACAAGGTTGATCGGTTAAGTGTTGATTTTGGTGACAATGAGCTATTTATATTATAATGCCCCTGACAATATCTAACGAGCTGCTTATTATTTCATTCCACAACAATTTATAGGGAATGGAAGACTTAGAAACGTCAAATTAAATGTAAAATAAACATGGATATGACGGTCCACACAGACCCCGTTCCGATTCTTCCATCGCACTTGAACTTCCTGATTAATGAAATGATGTTATTTTTCTTCAATTTTCGTCATGTTTGAGCCTTTTTGTCAGTATATACTTTCAGAAAAGGTTACAGATATAGTAGATAAAAACTGGTGCAGTATAAACTACGAAAGTACCAATTTACAGGTACAAAATAACTACGATCATACTGATATCCATGTAGTCGTAGACTTTGTTGGTTAAGGCCCTAGTGTATTAGGCATACAAAATGTTTTTTCCCTGGATTTTAAGGTCAACAAGATGTGTTTTGTGAAACACTTATGCCCCCGTGTAGAAGTAAAGAAGAGACATTTAGCAACTTTGAACAATGAATGTCCTTCTGACATAATCATTTGTAGAAATAAATTCTGGTATCAACTGAAAAGTTTAATCACATCACATGATGATTGCAAGTGGATGCAAACACAAAACCCCTCCAATCATTATCCAAGCATTATTAAGAAAACAATTTTCACCCCCCCCACCCTTTTTGAAACATTTATAGTCAACTCATTGTGTTCTGTCTATCAGTGTTATCAGTACTTTGATTACACCAGGGATCATCGAACTGGTTCCCCAAAAGTGGAGGAATACACAGAAGAGAGGAAATGAAATAATAGATATTTTTAGTAACATCCCTCATCATTGATATATATAATACATATATAGATACCTGTAAAACAAAAGTGAATGAATGAAGAAAATATGCTGAATGGTTTAAAAAATCTTTTTTACAAAAAAATTCTATAGATATCAAGAAACATTTCATCATTAATGAGTTTAATTTCTATATATATAAAATAAAACAAAATATAATTCTTTTTCCTGGTGAAATTTTAACGGACAGTCACATGCCAAGGTCAAGGTCACGAGGTCAAAAATTCTGGTACCAACTGAAAGGTATCTCCACAAGGAATACAAGTGCCAACTATGAAAGCCCTATCACTTACCATTCAAAAGATATGCTCCATGATAAAGTTTTTATGCAGTTGTTCACAGGCCAAGGTCAAGGTCACAAGGTCAACTATTCTGGTACCAATTAAAAGGTCTTGCCACAAGGAATGCACATGCAAAATATGAAAGCCATATCACTTATCATTCAAAAGATATACCCAATGTTAAAGTTTATTATTTTTTTCAAAAAGTCCATCACATGTCAAGGTCAAGGTCATGAGGTCCAAAATTTTGGTATTCACAAACAGACAAACAGACAAACAGACAGACAGACCAAAAACTATATGCCCCCCGAATCTTCGATTCACGGGGGCATAAAAAGATCCTGCGGATTATATACAAATGCAGATAATACAGGGTAAAAAAATACAGGATGTGGAATAAAATGTACACAAGAATAAATAGGCAAAGTACAAATTTTTCATTAGAAAGTTCAAGAATACCCTATAACCAGTAGAACAGTAAAACATTGTTACATATGGATTATTGATACTGTGTTTTGGACACATGTACATGTTTGTAAGTGAAAATATTGAAAAATTATCAAACTTATTAGTACAACTCCTTCAGAAACATTAAAATCTATTTTGTAAAATGTCCTTTTGCAAGTGTCAAAATTTTACATTTTGTTATTGAAAGAGGAGAATTCAATCATAACATCCATTTTGCCAGATAAATGTTACTTAAATTATATTACATGTAACTGAAGAGACATAAGTTGTCGAAATGTGCATATGCAGAAATTAAATTCACAGTAACTTCGGTATTTTTTTATGTAAATGTTCTAAGGGCTGTTCCAGAAATAAAATGTTCTAAAGGCTATTCCAGAAATAATTGTATGGGGGGGGGGGGGGGGGGTCAGAAGGCATTTTTTAAAAGGACCCACCATGCATAAAATTTTAAATCATTTCTCTCATTGCTTCTTCTGACAGTGCAAGTCTCCAATATACCGAACAACTCATCAATTACAATTATTACTGGAACAGCCCTAAAAATGATGCTGTCAGAAAATAACCTTTAAAAGTAAGACATTACCATTCAACAATAGTATATTAAAAAAAACTGTTTCAAATTGAGCATATTCTTATTTTACAAATAAAGCAAAATTAGAACCTATGTATTTCCTATATTGTATAGAAATAGAGCATTTTGAGTCTCTGTTAAACCCAACTTTTGTTTTTTTTCAAAGAATCCTTATGATTTTTAATGTCTAACTTGTTTTCTGTAAATTCAAGTGCTAGTTTGTGTGCAATATTGTTATCCCCGCACTTTTCTGAAGAAAAAGCGGGGATATTGTTTTGGTCTCATCCGTCTGTCCATCTGTCCATTAGATGGACCTTGTCAGTGGAACTCCTTCCTCATTTTTGGATTTATGGATTTAATTTTGTTATAGAATTGTTGCATATAGTCTGCAGCTGTACAATAAGCTTTCAATTTTTGATATTGGTCTTAGGGCAAACAAGAGGCCCCATGATGCCAATCTTGACACATGTGAGCTTGTCAGTGGAACTCCTCCTACATTTTTGAATTTATGGATTTAATTATGTTATAGAATTGTTGCATATAGTCTGCAGATGTGCAATAAGCTTTCTTATTTTTGATATTGGTCTTGGTGCAAACAAGAGGCCCCAAGATGTCGATTATGACACATATGAGCTTGTCAGTTGAACTCCTCCTACATTTTTGAATTAATGGATTTAATTCTATTATAGAATTGTTGCATATAGTCTGCAGATGCGCAATAAGCTTTAGAATTTTTGGTATTGGTCTTGGTGCAAACAAATGGCCCCATGATGTCAATCTTCACGCATGTGAGCTTGTCAGTGGAAAGCCACCTACGTTTTTGGATTTATGGATTTAATTTTGTAGTAGAATTGTAGCATGTAGTCTGCAAATGCGCAATAAGCTTTCAGATTTTTTAGTGTGAACATATTTTTATTAATAACTTGTATATATGAAGATGCACATACAGACAATTATCAATCAAACTATTAAACAAATTACTAATTAGGATTTGAAAACAAGGGCCTGGCCCTTATATTAATTCATATCCTACAGTTAAGATACACTTCAAAAAAATTCAATACAGCATGCTCAAATATCAAGTTAAAGAGTTACAGTATATAACATATAAGACAAAACAAGTTATTATAGGTATAAAACACACAAAAAAAGTTGAAAATAATATTTCAACATAAATGTGGGTTGGATACTAGAAAAGATGTGTAAAGTGTGTCAAGAAGTTGTGCAAGTGGGATTTTTTATATTGGTCTTGGTACAAACAAAAGGCCCCCAAGATGTCGATTTTGACACATGTGAGCTTGTAAGTGGAAATCTGTTTTCTGTGTCAAACAGGGAAGTGCGGGGATGGCCATCATCTCTGATGGCACCACTTCTAGTTTAGTTTGGATCATCTTTGTGACTTTCCTAAGTTTGTGTCAAATATGTCAGTTAGACATAGCACCTTCTTAAAAGAACACATGCCTTTCAGATATTTTATTTCAAGTGTTTCAATTATATTCCATTAACAATAGAGCAAGATACATTGTAAATTATGCTTTCAATAAACATATACAGCAATAATGATTTCAAGACACTTGATTGTTATATGAGAGAAGGATATGGATAACCCAAAGCTCTCCACCTAACTTAATTCATTTGTACAGCTATTAAAATCAATTATCATTTTCCAATTTATCAATTACTTAAAATTTCTACAAAATACCTTTTCATATCTTCAATGTCTTTTTGTATAGTATCTAATTCTTTTATGGCAGAAAAATCTGCAACATGACTAAATGGTCCAGCATTAGTAGCATCCTGAAAAAAACATGAAGACCTTACTTTCAAACTTATTATCATTTTTACATTCAGTCTTTAAGTTACACCCATGCCGCTATTTAATCTTTTAATTAAACATACACCAAAAGCAAAGTTTCCAACAAGAGATACATATTTATATTGTAAAACTGAACATCATAGCTGTCAAGTAACAATAATTACATTCTTTCTGCTTCCTATGGAAATCCTTGTATTTGATTAGTTACGAGTACTTCTGATCATTTCTATCACTGTGTTTTATCAGTCAGTAAGAATACACCAGCACACGACTCCTTGACAACGACAAAAGGCAGAGTAATCTAGACAAGGAAATGGTGCATCTTTCATGATTTTCATTACGTTATCTTGCGTGAACACTTGCATTCCATTTGCGGATGTAATTATAAGTATTGAATGCAATATTTTGTAGTTTTATTGTCATGTAAAAGTGTGGACTGTAGCACATTTTTCACATGAAGTGCTAGTGCGATTCATTCAAAATGAGCTACGGTCAAGGTTTTACATTAAAAAAAAAACAACAAAATATTGCATTCAATTCTTAAAACTTTTGTCGGGTGTGACCTAATATTTTCACTTGTCACATGACGAGATGTAGTTACCCATGGGGTTGTTAAATGACTGGAAAATAGAAGTCATCACCTTCATTTGATTTCCGGTAATATTGTCTATATTAACCTTACTATTTACATTTCTGGTTGTGTTTTCCTTTGCTTTATCTACTTTTAATAAATATCGTCTTCTTGGGTTATAATGAAGCCTTAAGGGAGTTTGTTAAGCAGCTTTTAAGATAAGTACACACATTTAATGTACTGAAAATGTCTTGCACTCCATGGAAAATATCCATTTCTGGGCCAGAAATGTGTTCAACAACCCAACACTATACATGTGTATGTGGAAACAACATTTGATTGGGTTGTTGTGTAAAATCGAGTAATCTGGTGATGCATAGTTACCAATAATAGTAACGCAGACTTTGAAACTGACTGTATGTCAGAATTAAACAATGACACATTATGTCCAGCTTTAGCATGCAAATTTAATCATTTTTGTTGATGTTTTGAGTTAGTACAAGTAAAAATCTAATCAGCAAAGGTGAAACAACTGTAGTCAATGTTCATGAAATTCTACCACTTTCTGTTTCACTGACATAAAGTTTTAGAATTGTGTGAATAAAAAGGTTTGTGTTTCATCCTTCAATGAACCAAAAAACATGTTTAGAATATTATTTTGCATTTGGCTATTTTCCGAACATTGATCTTCCTATCTGTCTTCTGATTATAATCCATATCAATCACAATTTCATTCTAATACTTGACAGAATTGTTTTTTTCTCCCCTTTTTGATAAATTTTAGTATTTACAATGTCATAGTTTATTATCTTCTGTCTTATTGCTTTGTTTCTATTCTTCAGACAATGTCTATACCCCTCAGAATACACCAAACTTTATTTATCCTCCCTTACCCCTCAAATATTCTGTACTTACAGTTATACCAAATGCTGCAGTATCTGTACTACTTCTCATGGTGGGAGGAATCATTTCTGGTGCTAGCTGTGAGGGAGGGTCTATTCCTTTCATTTTTTGATTAATTAAGTACATGGCTAAAGCAAATTGTTCTGTATTTAATTTTCCTAATCCTTTCATATCACATAAACTCCTGTTCATAAAAGAAACAGAAACACAAAATCAGTCCATTATTGATTAATGCATTGCCTTGATACAAGCTTTAACTATACAGTATACAAGTACACTTTAACATAATGCAGCCCTGTCAAAATTTTGATAATGCCTTGCCCTTTTTAACTTTAATGGTTGACTTTTTGGATGCATGTGTGATATTGAAAGTCACCCTAATTTTTTTTTTAATTCCACTTAAAAAAATACTATCTTTGACTTTTTGACTTCACTAGCTGCTTTCTAAGATAATATTATGTTTATATGAAACTTTTCTGAAAACCATCCAATCTATTTTGATTGAAAATGTTGTGTATAGTTGTTTCTGACTTGGTTCAAAACTAGAACTGCACTGCCATTCCTCTCTACTTTCATTTTGCCAGCAAAGAGGATACCAATCAAATTTAGACCTTATGATAGCACAGCTGATGAATTCTTTATCTACAGAATGCTAATTATATAAGATAAACTCAACATGAAAGTATTAGGCTGAAAATCACATGTTGTTTTGAATACACATCACAAAAGAACACCCAAGATATAGGGACGTGGGTGGTTACTGCTTTACATGTACTTGTTATCTATAAAAAAAAAAAACAAACAAAATCACATTGAAAAATTTCTGCACCTTATGCTCAGGTATAATAACCAATATAATCTGATTACCACACTGGAATTCATGGCCATATATTGATAACAAATTCCATTACTGAATTATCCTGTACTGAATTATGTAAAATACATTTTTCACTTAAGAAAACAGTACTTTACCATATATGAGCTAACACATTGTTTGGCACACCACTCTGTACAAATATTTCTTTGGTTTCAGGTCCCGTTACAAAACCATCCATATCTTTATCTGCATTTTTAAACATTGCATCAAATCTAGTTTTATCTGCTGAGGTAACAACCCACTGCCCACTCAACTGCAAAAAAAATTGTCAAAATTAGCAAATAATTCATAAGTATTTTAATTATAATTTTTACAGACATGTTAAGCTACTACTGTTACATGTACTAAGTGTTTCATCTATATGGAATCCTGTATTTATAACTCTTATTCTGTTTACATCTCTGTCTAACAAACATCTATATGGAATCCTGTATTTATAACTCTTATTCTGTTTACACCTCTGTCTAACAAACATCTATATGGAATCCTGTATTTATAACACTTATTCTGTTTACACCTCTGTCTAACAAACATCTATATGGAATCCTGTATTTATAACTCTTATTCTGTTTACACCTCTGTCTAACAAACATCTATATGGAATCCTGTATTTATAACTCTTATTCTGTTTAATCCTGTATTTATAACTCTTATTCCATTTACACCTCTGTCTAACAAACATCTATATGAAATCCTGTATTTATAACACTTATTCTGTTTACACCTCTGTCTAACAAACATCTATATGAAATTCTGTATTTATAACTCTTATTCTGTTTACACCTCTGTCTAACAAACATCAAATCATTACAGCTATAAACAATGCAGTACCTCAGAATATTAAGAGCTTATAACAACTTTTGGCAACAAAATTCTGCAGTTTAATAAGATACAAATGGTTTTCAACAGAATGCAATAGCTGCTTATCACTTTTTGAATACTAAATCATACTGTTATAGTTCAAGAACATTACTTTATTTCATGAGTTTGTAGTTATTTTTCCAATATCTAATTACATGGACATATTTAATTATTTTGGTTCAAATCCTGAGATAGTATCTGTATGTTCACAAGTCATTCTTGTACACTTAACTGAAAAAATTAGAATTATTTTTCCAGTTGTTGGAACAGAATCATACTGCTATATGTACATTAAAATGTAATGCACTGACAATTTCTTGACAGACATATATATATTCTCTAATTCTGGCGGTGTTCTCATCAATTTTATTCTATAGGAGATCAAAATGTTCTCCCACACAAGAGAATGAGTGATCTTGCAATTTCATTGGCTGTTGAAAAGGTCACAAACTTCTCTTCAAATGACAAAATATACCTTAACGTTTTAACCTGGAGATAAGATGTTGTCTCCTTGATATTTACTCCATTTCCTTTCTTTTTCATACTAAAATGAATATATTTTGGGCTTAGATCAATATAACAAGTATTTACCTATTACATATATAGTTTATTGATCTTAAATTCCCCTTCCCTTGCAAACAGCACTGGACTTCAGCCAACTGCAGACAGATGATTCAACCGATCAACTTGAGAAGGCAAACAAGACCCCCAATCAGTCAACAGAGACGAGACCAAGAGTGCCAATGAAAACTAGGATTTCCAATTAAGAAACTGTTAGCATTTTTCGGCCAAACATAGTGTCAAAGGATCCGATAGAAAACCAAGCTTCAAAAACATCTAAGACCAAAGACGCTTTGAAGACTACACAAACCAACATCTCTGACACCGATGGTTTCATTTCTAAATTGTGTAGAGCCCTGTCAAAAGCCAAGGAACTAAAAATTACAAAAAATGAAAACTCGCCAAAAATCTTTGACACCATACATGTACCATCAATTGATTTTATTTCTACAACCAAGTATAATTCCTGAAGCGACTGTCATACCTTCCTGGACTTACGACGCAGTTCAGGGAGAAGTACCTATGCTGTCAAGGCTCCAGCAAAGGGAAGCCTGAATTGAAGTGGTAGGATTTCCAGAAGGGTAGTCCATGTGGATTTATTTTAAAAGAAAATAACTACATGCATTTATGCATCTTTATTAATTTAACTAATTTACTAATAACTATTTCACTGTCCATTAATGTATTTACTTACCTTTAACTAGTTTAACATGCTGGTTACAAACAATCTATTTATAGAACAATACACGATCTATAAGGCCCATTAAAAATCACATTGACAACGGAAAATTTTTTGTTAATTATGATGTTATAATAGATTACCATATTTGTACATTAACTGAGCCCACAGATGTACTTCAGGGACGATTTATTGTACCATTGTATCCTGATGACGGTGGCCTAGCTACCAAAACATGTCGATTTAAATAAAGTTATCGTCAATCTGTTGAAGCGTTGTTGTGTTATCAAAGGTATTAAATTCTCCTTGTACGCTTTGTTTTTGTGGATTTCTATGGTGATGTCAATTTCATTTCTGTTGTATAACTGTGTTTATCAAAGAGGTCCTCAATGGGGTTAAATCTCGAAATCACAACCCAAAAAAATGTTTTAAATCAGAATTAGAGAAATAAAATCTATCATTTACAAGTCGTTGGTTATCACAGTTCTACAGTCTCAAGGGTTAAACATAAAAGTTTTCGCTACAGCTCGAACATTTTGTTTAACCTTTAGACAGTAGAACTATGATACCCAACGACTTCAAAGGATAGATACAGTATTATATTCTTCTGCAGGTAGGAGTCAGTTAAAAATATTTCTTCATTCAAGATAGCAATATTTGGATTTTTTTATACGTGAGCTTTACCTGAGAGACAGAAATGTATACTGTTTAAGTCATTATTTTTGCAAAAAGCTCTGAGAGATATTAACTTATACTGTATAAGTGTTTATCTTTACAAATACCTAAGTTGATCATGCAAAAATTGCATATTGCCAAATATCATTAAGGATGGTCACTCCTCAAGTTTATAATATCAAGGATTTAAAATTATTATTTTTATTTATTAGAATATGGATCATACACCATTTTAAGGGGGTAGACCTGGGGTAGGAGGAGATAACTCTGTTTTTCACTTTTTTATTACTTACACAAACAAATAGAATCATTACAATAGGTATTATAAAAAATTTTAAAATTGTAAATTTTTTTCCACACAGCACATTAATATTAATTTTGTAATGAAAACAAATACCGAACATTCAGTTATTTATAATGAGTGCATTTTACTCTATATTTTTGCAATGACGTCCAAAGATAATGATAAAATGTAAAAGTCAGATTTCTTCTAAGGGAGGTAATTTGTAGCACAGATTCAGCAATTTTATTGATTTTTACCAGCTTTATTCTAAATTGAGAAAAAATGGCACAGTAGAATTTTCTAAAATTTTGATATATTTTACATATACTAGTTTTCTTTCTATTTTCAGTTTTTGGTGAATATTAAACGACAGAAGTGTTTAATAGTGATAAAAAAAGAGTAAAAATATCAGCCTATATTATTCAGAACACCCATGTATTTCACTTCAAACTATTTAAATTTACTATCATTATTCATGCTTACTTTCACACATGTCTAAACTACAGAATTTTGCATTTGAAATAATTTTAAATCAAATACAAATTTAATTAGAGCCATTTTTATACACTACAATCAAGTCCTAAACGGACCAAATAATATGAGGAAACAGGGCGTCTTTGATGACCACTAGTAAAAATTGTTGAAATTTGCTGAAAGTGGACGTGAACATGTGTAGTTTTAATGCTGAAAATATTAAGAAAATTAAACGAGTGGAATATTTTAGGCCTACCCAGGTATACCCCCTTAAGCAAAAAATATTGATAGGTCAGTGTGGCTGTTTTTGAGATTTAAACTCCTGAAATTTTGGCGGGAAACAGAATTTCTCTAGCCTTTTCATTCACTTTGCATTAAGGTAACCAATCTTGTCAGAAGTCTTTTGCAGATGTATATTATCATATTTTGAAAAGAAAAGTGGGGGTCAGTGTGCAAAATTTTCTTATGCATACTAATGGATTAAATAAGAGAATACCAAAAGTCAGAGACAGTTTTAAAAACCTGAGGAGTGACCATCCTTAATGTGCAAATTAATACAGAATTATCACAAATATTTCAGCCTGTGAAAATAAAATATAACAATTTTGTAAGAAATCATGAAATTTGCTACCTGCTAAAATAACAACTTGTACCTTATACTTAAACCATACTGAATTTGTAACGGCATGGTGAACAAGGAATTGTGTAACTTACAGATGGTGAATCAGATCTCTGAGTGGGTGTAGACCTTCCACCTATTACTGGAAGAACAGGCACTGCTCCTGGTAACACTGGAACACCTCCCGGTATAGGATTAGATTTTCGCTTTGATGGTGGCACAAGGGCTACTGGTAATGTACTTGGAACAGGTTCTTTTTCTAAAGCTTTGTAAACAAGATGCATAGACTACAAAAAATATGATTTAGTGCACAACATTTATGTAATATGCAAACTGGATGAAAGTTTTTTCATCCTTTGAGTCGCAATATTTTAAATCTTGGTAAATCCATTCTTTTTTAATCAAAATTCAAGTTTTTTTTTTTTCTACTAGCATCAAAGGGAAATATAGCAATGATTAATTTCTCGATACCCAATAATGATACCAATTATCAATGATAATAACTCCAGACCCACTTCCAAATCCAAACCCAGAATTGAACTCGTCCTGGATTTGTTGATATTATTATGCAGCTTAATCAGAAATAATTAGTTGGACATAAACTCAAGGTATCAAAAAATACCCCACATGATATAACAAGATTTGTCATTCCACAAGCAAGATTAAAGTTTTTGCTGACGACGCCAACACTAGGGTATGACAATAGGTCTCCAGACATTTGTCCTGTCTTGCTTAAAATTAAACTTCATTGATCTAGCAAATTATCAAATTGCTGGCATCAAAAACAAAGAAATAACTGCTACTGTATTATTTGTCTAACAAGTTGTAACTAAAGTTTCAATTGATTATTTCATGAGTTTGTATTGTTTCATCTTTTTGTTTTTACAGTTGTATATGAGCCAAATTTAATCTGGTACTAATTTCACAATGAAAACATAGGTAATCAACAATTACAAAGTTCGCCTCCTTGCGGCACTTTGTCGCAGCAACCAAATTTTGCCTGGATGCTGACCTACCATCAGAGATGCATGCAGGTGCAAGGTTAGATGATCATACTATGTACAGTGACCGAGATATCAACTCTGACGTTAACTTGAATGTAAGTCACTCAAGCGGAAAATATAGGTCAAAGTGACCTAATTTTGCCTGGATGCTGACCTACCATCAGAGATGCATGCACATGCAAGGTTAGATGATCCTACCATGTACAGTGACTGAGATCTGAACTAGGACGTAAACTTGAATGTGACCGAGATCTGAACTCGGAAGTAAACTTGAATGTGACTGAGATCTGAACTCGGACGTAAACTTGAATGTAAGTCACTCAAGCAGAAAATATAGGTCAAAGTGACATTATTTTGCCTGGATGCTGACCTACCACCAGAGATGCATGCACATGCACAGTTAGATTATTGTACTATGCATAGTAACTGAGATATGAACTAAAATGTAAATTTGAATGCAAGCCACTCAAGCGGAAAATATATGTCAGAGAGACCTAATTTTCTTGGAGGCTGTGAGTTAACCCAAGATGCACCTGCATGCAAAGTTTGATGACCCTACACTGCATAGTTACTAAGATATATACCCAAATGCGGACGCGGACGAGGACGCCGGGGGTACTCCAATAGTCCCCCTCAACTTCGTTGAGGCGAACTAAAAATTAAATTGTTTTAGACTTGTACTTTTGTATCATTATGTCATATTGAAAAGGTAACTTTTACAGAGATGAACTAAAACTAATATGAAATTTAGTTCTGGTCAAAATAACTTAAACTCAATAAATCTTGATTTTTATATGCAAAGTGATGAACAAGAAATTTTGCTCATCATTGAAACAACTTCAAGTGCAATATCAGCAATAAAGGGGGATGTTTCTTTGTCTCATTTGAGTGCTATTTGTTGGGATTTTGTCTTAAATTATCTCACTTTAATGTATGCTTTACTTTCAGTACCATCAGAGTGTAAAACAAACTTGAGGGAATTTTATGATACAGTAAAACCTGTTTTGAGAGACCGCCCCTTGGGCCAGGAAAAAGTGGTCTTTCAAGACAGGTGGTCTTTCATAGGAGGTCAACTATTTTAAGTCATTAATTTTTCTAAAAGATGTGTACATATTTTACATAGTATTTGTACAATAATATTCCTCTGAATTATTTCTCTTAAGAAGTTTCTGGACTCTATTAAAAAAATGAGATACTTTTCTTTACCTTATTTCAAAAAAGTCACAATGCACATAATATGGAACAAAATATTTTTATAACATGTAGTAAAATTAATTTGTTCATTTTAAATTGCATAATGAAAGGTAAACAATAATCAATAAATATGCCAAACTCAATTGACAGGGGACAAGCCCTACAGGCAATTAAGGGATAATTGTCACAGTTGACTAATTAAAAGTGGATATAATAAAGGAATTAATTATGAATGATGGTGTTCTCACACAATTATTTTATGACAAGTTTTTTTTAACCAAACAAGGATGTTCATTCATTCATATTTTCTGAGATTTTTGGTTCATGGTTCACTCATTCATATTTTCTGAAATTTTTGGTTTATGGACATACCATAAAAATTACTAGTGGTATCAAGTGCGCAAATATTGACTTTTGAACAGGGATCCAGTTTTGAACCCAAAGCTGTATTCAGTATTAAGCACTATAACTCCTACAATTGGTGGATAATAAAATTAAAAGTTTTAAATTAGAATACTATGTCATGTTACAATTCGATTTATAGGAAATCTGATTTCAACAATGTAACCCAGAGATGATAATTTGACCTTTTATGGGATTTGGTCGACATAAAAATATTTTACTTTTTTCAATATACCTTTTTTTGGGCCTCAATTTACACCAAGAATCGCCGCATAGACCTCCATTTTTTATTTTGGAATTCGAAAGATCTGTATGAGTACTTATCATTTTCAGGACCCGCGAGACGGAAAAAAGCCTTCGTCTATTTTTAGATAATTGCCAAACAGGGGAACCCCCTATGGAAAATGCATTGTAAATATTTGCGCACTTGTAACCTATAGCAAAAATGGGTTTTTCACGTTTTTCTGTATTCTTATGTATTGAATGGTACTACAACACTGGATTTCAAATAGATTTACAATTTTGACAAAATAAAAGTTTGTGCATATTGTACTTTCGGAATTATAGTCTGTTTCTTCATGTATGGTAAAAATCACAAGAAAAGGGGGTAGGCTTCTGTGAAAATTTATTATTTTGAGTTGACAGAAGCAGATAGGTTATATGCCTGTTGTATCGCTTCGGAACAAATGTGAGAAGCTTTATTAGTGAATTTCATATTTTTGAATGTATTAATTTTTTAAAAATTGTGTATTTTCAAAATTAATTTTTTGGTAAAAATTTCAAAATTTAGCGGCACTTGAAACTTCACTTTTTGCCTAATATGGCAAACAGTGAGGTAAAACTTTTTGGCATGTCATTCATCATTGTTAGTGGATTGTTATTGATTTTAGTCAGAGTGATAGGTATTTAGGCTATTTCTATGGCTATAGTCTATTTCAAATAAACCATTTTTGATAAAATTGACCGATTTATTATTTCAGCTTCCAAATATGGGTACACTGCAATAAAATTGAATGACTTTGTTACCAACATGGATGACCTTATTTCATTTTAATTCAATATGTTATAGAATGACGCCGACATATCTTAAAAACGAGAAAAAAATTTCGGCATTTTTCTGACAGGGGGTGACCTCTGGGAAATAAAGCTCTAAAAATCAAAAGAGGTGACACTTTAATGAAATGCTGTCGAATGATGTTCTTTGGTGTGTGACTTGCCAAAAATATAAGACATGTCACGTTTTGACGTTTGTAAATATATGCTATAGGTATCAAGTGCGCAAATATTGACTTTCGAAAAGGGATTCAGTTTTGAATAAAATTGAAAGTTTTAAATTAGAATACTATGTCATGTTACAATTCGATTTATAGGAAATCTGATTTCAACAATGTAACCCAGAGATGATAATTTGACCTTTTATGGGATTTGGTCGACATAAAAATATTTTACTTTTTTCAATATACCTTTTTTTGGGCCTCAATTTACACCAAGAATCGCCGCATAGACCCCCATTTTTTATTTTGGAATTCGAAAGATCTGTATGAGTACTTATCATTTTCAGGACCCGCGAGACGGAAAAAAGCCTTCGTCTATTTTTAGATAATCGCCAAACAGGGGAACCCCTCTATGGAAAATGCATTGTAAATATTTGCGCACTTGTAACCTAGTTAATTCCCCTGACATGGCTTGTTTTGTAAACAAACCTATTTTAAGATTCTCACAGCATTTTTCAAATAATAAAAGTTATGACTGGCATACAGTGGTCAAAAGTAGAGCACATACAACACTCTGGATGTTATTTTATTTGGATGAAGTAAAGAATAAGGAAATTTCAATGAGACTGACATTTTGCAAATTACCGGCAATGTCAGACCTATATGCATCAGTTTGCACCTCAAAACCAACTTTTCTGGTCATTTACAGACAATAGACTTGTGCCAGAATCAACTATCCTCCTATTGTATTTGAAGAAATAATTCAGGTATACCGAAATTGGTCATTTTTAAGTTATTTTTACCACTTCCAGTTGAGTTGTTGAACGATGATTGTCCACTCGTATCGTCTTTTTAGACACCTTTAAGATATTTTTAGAAAAAGTGGTCGCTCATAACAGACTGTATTTGCATTTTGTGCACATTTTTACCAGTCGTTGGTCGCGCTTGATACGTGGTCGCTCACAACAGAGTGATTAGTACACCAAAATGATCCGTGACCACTGTCTTAAAAGCCAGGTGGTCGTTCAAGTCAGGTTTTACTGTATTTTCAAATTTTGACTAACACTGAATATTTACCACAGCAAATTCATCTCTATCCAGACAGCCATCTTTGTCTATATCACTTAATTCCCATATATTTCCTAATACATCTACAGGTAACTTAGAATTCATCAGCATCTGTAGAACAAAGATCAACATTAACACAAGGATTTTTTTTTTAAATCATCGGCTTAATGACAAATATATATAGAAGCAAAGGCAGGACTTCATGAACAAACAAAATTGGCATTGATAGGTTTTCAAAGAAACTTGTGTCGCCTGCACTACAGACAATTCATTTTTCACTCGGTAAACATCTGTTAAATGAAAAAATAATAAATATAAGGTGCACAACTTCATCTTATAAAGAAGAAACAATGATCAGTTGTAATCCAGATTTATGATGGAGATTCAATTTATCAAATGAGGAGAGCATCTAAAATAAGAAAAATCTAAATTTCAAGTATCAGGAGTTCAACTACATGAGGTAATAAATATATCCTGAAAGTTTAGTTTGATTCTTATTTACAGTTTTGAATGAATTCAGGATTAACAAGTCGTCAGACAACACATGACAATGTATGATGAGGGAGACAATGCATGACAACTTATAGCAATCCCTAAGTGTTGGTTCTGCCTGACGCAGGTGACACAAAAAATATTGTACCATCATGTATTAGTGGAGATTTTGTCATTTGTTTGGAAATAAAATGAAAATTCATTGGCTCTGTGTGTTCTATTTGTGACGTAAAGCAGATTTTTCTCTCATGTCCCACTATAAATTTCTTTTTTCAAAGATGGTCAGAATATTAAATAAAATTCTGTATTTTTGTCACCTTTTGTAGTTATATAGAGATAAATCATGTCTTGATCACACGTAAATATCATTACCTGTTCCTTGGTTGACGTCATTAAGTACGGTTCCATGCAAAATTAAAAAATCTGGTGGCACATGAGTGAAATGAAATTTCTTTTCTTATTGATTATCCAGTTTTTAACATATGGAAAAAAATATGCCAAGTTTTTCTAATTTACTCATTGCATATTCAAGGAATGTACTACAGGTGAAGGAGCGGATTATTGACAGGAAAAATAACTCTATTAATGAGGGGGAGCCAACCCTTTTTCGGGATGTCGGGATTGGATGTTTTTAAACCAGGGATTTCGGGATTTTTATGATTTAAGCCCGGGATTTCGGGAAATTTATTCACCGGGAATCAGGATTTCATCAGTCTATAAGTTTCTTTGTAGTTCAGGATTTCGGGATTTCGAAAAAATAAAGTCAGGATTCCAGGATAAGACCCCCTCTGGCTCCCCCTCATTAATCTATATAAATTATGCCATGTTTGATTCTTCTTAGACGAGAGGTGTGTAAAATTTACAGCTATTTTATTGTGCAATCACACTTAGTATTGTGTGCATTAGAGGATCAAATCATGTTTTACTAAAACCCTTTCCCATTTTTGAAATATATTTTCTACAGAATGTACTACAACAGGGGAGATAACTCGCTTATAATTATATAGAAACTTTTAGGAGTTTACATGCTATTTTAACCATAACGAATAACACTTTTGAAAAATTCTTTTTGTTTTTTAATTAACTTATGAATAGACATTAAGATAAAGACCAAAACTTCTGAAAATAAAATTTCACATGTGCCACCCTTTTGTAAAATATTTAGATTTTTATATGAAACTGTACTTAACACTGGAAGTAATCAATCAAAGATTCTTACTTGCTTACAATAAATACATCAATATATTTTCATTTTAAAATACTTTTATAAATGTTAAACATAATATAACAAGGAAACAGTAAGGAAAACCAAAAGCTATAGTTTATTGACCTTGTTTTTGTAAACTCTACTTTTATATGGTCTACAGTAAAACATGTCTATAACGGGCAACAGAGGGAGAAAAGGATACTGCCCTTTATAGACAGGTGGCCTTTATATAGAGGTTAATTGCTTGGCAGTGAAAATGAAATTCACTAATATGTACAATGTAGAAGCAATATATTGTAATGTCATATTTGTAATGGTTTGGTTTGAATGTAAAAATTATGTTTTGAGTGTTTAAAACATCATGATGCTTCAAGTGTAATACCAAATTACCATTAGTTAAAGGAAATATCTTAAAGATAATTGATACTTAAAATCAACATATCTTTCCCAAGTCTGCCCTCTGCCCTTTATATAGAATTGTAAACGCCAATTCATACCAAAAAGAAGTACCCGCTGCCCGCATTGTACAGTGCCCATTTTAAAGAGGGTAGAAAATTATATCGGGTGGACCCCAGACTGCCCGCTAAGGCCAGGTGCCCGCTTTATAGAGGTGCCCGTTAGTACAGGTTTGACTGTATACTCGTTACTCAATTCCCCAGCAATAATTGTTTTATTTCTTATATGATTTGTTAGAGATCACACTTACTGGTCGTACTTTATCTCCTGACAACAAACCATTAACAGGAACCAGGCTGTCAAATAACTGGTCATACTTTGTCTTTTCCATTGCCTTTTACAGAAAAAGATAAAAACATTAAAAATTAAAACTATCAGCACATTTTGTACAGCAATTTAGAAAGTATATAAAAACGAAACAGAAAATGGATATTCCCTAATCTTGAAACAGTTTAAATTTCCCTCATTTGGTCTATTTAGAAAACATAGGTAATCAATGATTACAAAGTTCGCCTCGTCATGGTACATGGACACAGAAACCCAATTTGGCCAGGGTGCTCATTTACCATCCCTTATGCATGTATAAAAAGGCTAGATGATCTTATATTTACCATGTACAGTAACCAAGACCTGAATTCGGACATAAACTGAAAAGTGACCTAATTTTGCCTGGATGCCGACCTACCCCCAAAGATGCATGCACATGCAAGGTTAGATGATCCTACCATGTGCAGTTACTTAGATCTGAACTCGGACGTAAACTTGAATGTAAGTCACTCATGCGGAAAACATAGGTCAAAGTGACCTAACTTTGCCTGGATGCTGACCTACCGCCAAAGATGCATGCACATGCAATGTTAGATGATCCTATCATGTACAGTTACTTAGATGTGAACTCGGACGTAAACTTGAATGTAAGTCACTCATGCAGAAAACATAGGTCAAAGTGACCTAACTTTGCCTGGATGCTTACCTACCGCCAAAGATGCATGCACATGCAAGGTTAGATGATCCTATCATGTGCAGTTACTTAGATCTGAACTCGGACGTAAACTTGAATGTAAGATCATATCTGAACTCGGACATAAACTTGAATGTAAGTCAGATCTAAACACAGACGTAAACTTGAATGTAAGTCACTCATGTGGAAAATATAGGTCAAAGTGACCCAATTTTGCCTGGATGCTGACCTACCCCCAAAGTTGCATGCTACCATGTACAGTTACCGAGATATCAACTCGGACCTAAAATTAAATGAAAGCCAGTTTAGCGAAAAATATAGGTCAAAGAGACCTAATCTTCTTGGAGGCTGTGTGATAGCCCAAGATGCATCTGTACACAAAGATTGATGACCCTACCCTTCATAGTTACCAAGATATATATATAAATGTGGACGCGGACGCCGGGGGTACTCCAATAGTCCTCCTCAACTTCGTTCAGGCGAACTAAAAATTAATATTTTTTCTTGCAGTTCAGTGTAATTTCAGAAGATCATACCATAAATATAATTAACTAAATTAGTAACTACTTATGATAGTGTTGTTCATACTTTTTCATAAAATTCACAACAGTGGAATATTCATAGACATATATGTATATACCTTTTCCTGCCAAATTTTATATGTGTTGCATGTAAAGGTCATGTCCAGTAAACAAACAAAATTTTTGCAAAATATGAATATTTTAATATAATTCTATATGTCATAAAATAATATCATATCAAAATAATATCATTTTTTGATTTAAAATAATAGTAATTTCCTATTTCATTTTTTTCTGTGTTATTGTAATAAGATTATACCAAAAGTGTGTGCCAGACATGACCTAAAGTCAGTCTCGGGACACTTTGTGTTTTTCATCGGGAAGCACTGAAATGTCAAATGTATAAGATACTCAAATATCATTAATTTTTCACTTCAGTAGTACAAGATTATCATGCTTTACATCAATATACACTCAATAACTTTGCATCATGCATCTTGCAATCTCATAATACTTATGGATCAATGTGTTTTTGTCCAAAAATATGGATAAAACATTGATAAATGGATGCAAAACACTTAAGTTAAAAATAATTCAAGAAATTAATAAACTATCAAGTACAAATTGGAATTATTCATGACATTCATATTAAAGTTTGAGACTCAGAAGTTTTAGTGTACTTAATACTTTTGTACAACTGAAAAGTACAAAGAACACAAAGCACTCTACAAATATTACTGCTTATTTGTCAGTTTTGTATGTGTGTTCTCCTAGAAAAAATTCTATAAGTCTTTCAATTAAAAACAAAGAGTAAGAAATTAAATGATATTATACAAACCGTAACTTTCCATGGTACACCACCAGCATCCACAGTTGTTGAGGAATCATGTTTGGGTGTAAGATCCACAGGGCCCTAGAAAAATTAAATACATGTATAACATGACTTAATTAAATTTAGATATCTTATCATGCTAAAAATCATGTCAAAGAAACAATCAATACAACTTAACTTTGATGCAAGTTCTTATTGAAGACATTATGTTGACTGATATGAATCAAAGTGCTGATAGCACTAATGGAACGATTGGACTCAATTTTTCTTTGAAACAAAATTTAGAAATCATGCTATCTTTCAAACCAATATCCAATAAAGTTTCTCACCCTATCTCAGCATGTTTGATTTACCTAAATATCTATTGCATGATACAGAAATATATGTTATGTGTTAAATAATTCAGATTTAGAAGATTATTATACAGCCCAGTGTGTGACTCGGATACTAATAATTCTAAAAGATATATACAAATAAATACCAACTTAGGATTAGTGCGATCAATTTTGTGTACAGAGGTCTTAGGTTGCAGGGATTGTTTTTAACATAGAATCCCTAAGCCAAACAACAATAGCCTATAAAAAGACTCAAGAAATTGACTGTTCAATATTCAGTGAATCTGCTTTTACTGGTATTTTCGATTAAAGAATTTTCATTACTTTTATTGGTGGATGAAACAATCTTTAAACTTCGTATTGGTTAAAAAATACATCAAATACTATAAAATACATTTGTAACAGACCAAACCCTTATAGATTATTCTTAGAACCTAGAATTAGAACACAGAACAACAGTCTGCAGAGATATTTATGTTATATTCAATTATGGGAAAATACCACTCTGATATTTCACTTTTAAAAGTTACATGTCTAATTTTCTCTTAAAAGATCAAACTTTACCTTATCCCGTTCAGAAAAAGAAATATACTTTACCGTTTGTATGAATACATAGGCAAAGAAAATGTCAAAGTTGTATTTTAGAGCAACCAAGAATGTTTGTTTTGAAAAGCATTAAAAATCCCATCTGCCAGATCGAAGGACAACTTCACTTGTGTTTAAATGTTTAGCTAATCAATGATCAATTTTACCACTACTACGTATATAGTTAAAAGAAAAACAAAAAATATATATAAAAAAACAAAGAAAAAAAAACAAACAAACAAAAATTAATAGCGGTCTTTTTTAGTACATGCATAGCAGAAGTTTAAGTCAGCAGGTCATGATAGTCCTCATTTTCTATTGTTATAATAAGAACATAGTAATCAACGATTACAAAGTTCGCCTCGTTGTGGCACTTTGTCGCAG
>MJUU01032407.1:11266-28843 GCA_002080025.1 Modiolus philippinarum
CGCCCACCCGCCCGCCGCCCACTGTCCGCCATTTTCACCATTTTAATAACCGGATTTTTCCGATGGAAAACCTGGTTAAAAAACTTAATGCCCTGGTTGTACAATCCACCTTTATTTCTTCTTTTCATTTTTTGAATTGATAAACATGTTCTCATACTTGTATAGGTAAAGTACTGCTAACCAGTGATAAAGAACAATCAACCAAGCTACAGTAAGAATAGTTTGAATACATCCCGACTGATCCCCCACAACATGATGTTCAATCAACCAATCTACAGGAAGAAAAGTTTGAATACATCCCCATTGATCCCCCACAACATGATGTTCAAACAACCAAGCTACAGTAAGAAAAGTTTGAATACATCCCGACTGATCCCCCACAACATGATGTTCAATCAACCAAGCTACAGGAAGAAAAGTTTGAATACATCCCCATTGATCCCCCACAACATGATGTTCAAACAACCAAGCTACAGTAAGAAAAGTTTAAATAAATCCCCATTGATTCCTCACAACATGATGTTCAATCAACCAAGCTACAGTAAGAAAATTTTGAACAAGTCCCCCTTGATTTCCCACAAAATGATGTTCAAACAACCAAGCTACAGTAAGAAAAGTTTGAACAAAGCAGATGGTATAATGGTTAGCATATCAGACTGCACAACCAAAGGTCTGCGGTTCAATCCTTCAGAAGACACGAAAAACAGTTGGCTCATGTTAGGGGAGAGCAGCAAATCTAGCAGGTTAAAGACCCTTTTATCAATAAGAGTAGACCTAACTTGGCTGCTTTAAAGGCTCATCTCGCATCCCTAACCTGGATTAAAATAGTTGCAATATCTTGTTTCCCAATCCAGGATAAATAAATAGGTTTAAACTAAATGATTATAACATTATAGTAACAGATGTACATTATCAATAAACTGATGAAGATCTGAACTTACATCAAGGTCTTCAGGATATAAATCATCACTGAATGATCCGTCTTCAAAGTCCACACTATAGTAAATCTGGGAGTCTACTTTAATAATATTACATAAATAATATCTGGTATTTCTATGTTTGGCATACACTTTGTCACCAACTTTTAAATCTGTCATCTCTCTATCTCTGGCAACCTTAAACATAAAGTACAATTCAAAATTTAAATCACATCTTAAAACTGCAAAACATATTGAATTTTTAACAAAATGATACATCTTCAGGCAAAATAGTCTTAATAGAAATATGTAAAATGGAAAGGACGCAGTCAAGCCTCTCACTCGTATTTTTTTTTTTCTTTCTTTTTTTGAAAACAGATGTGCTGCTAAAGATCTGGAGTCTTATACAAACTTTAATCTAAGTCAAGCACAATCATGCACAAAATGTAGGTTTTGGGTCAGATGAGCTAAAGTGTCCTTTTGCATGAATTTTGGCAGCATCAAGTCACAATACAGACCTCGATAGTGTAGTGGTAGTACCACAAATAAAAACATAGAAAGCAGCCACAGCCTGCTAAGCTCACCTCGTTGCAAAGCATTGTCACATATAAACATGTCAGTAAAAAGGAATGGACTATAAAAATATTTTTTTTAATGGATTCATTCATGCATAAAATGTAGGTCACAGTCAGCATCCGAAGCATGCATTGTTGTTGTCTTCCCAAAATGCATCATACATACCAATATGGTTGATGTGGGACATGTCAGTAAGCAGGAATGACCTTTAACCATTCTACCTAACAAGGTCGCTCATGCTTAAAATATAGGTCACAGCATCCAAAGCATGCATTGTTGTTGTCAACCCAAAATGCATCTTACAAACCAATATGGTTGATGTGGGATTTGTCAGTAAGCAGGAATGGACTTTAACCATTCTACCTAACCAAGTCACCCATTCGTAAAATGTAGGTCACAGTCAGCATCCAAAGTATGCATTGTTGTTGTCATAACAAAATGCATCATGCATACCAATATGGTTGATGTGGGACATGTCAGTAAGTGGGAATGGACTTAAACCATTCTACCTGATCATGTCACTCATGCATAAAATATAGGTCAAAGTCAGCATCTGAAGCATGCATTGCAGTTGTTATCCCCAAATGCATCATACATACCAATATGGTTGATGTGGGAAATGTCAGTAAGCAGGAATGGACTTTAACCACGGATGCGGACACCGATGCTCGGGGTATTACATAAGCCCCTCTCACTTCGTGAGATGAGCTAAAAAAATGTAGGTTAGCTTCAATTGATGGTTATCAGTCGAAAATGATACATACATACTTATACAATTATTCTCATATCTTATGTCATTATGCATTATGCTTATGCAATATGCATTAGCTTAAAACCTTTTTTTAATGTTGTTTTGTATCAAAAGATGTACCTGTGTATCTGATAAAATACCTTTTCTTTTGTGCTGTGTTTATTACATGTGATATACACAGGATATGGCCAGTCACTTGTTTCAAACATCACTCCAGCTGCATAAGCACATGTAACATGGAAGGAAGATGTACATCTACCATTAGAACATTGGATACAAGCTCCATAAGACTTGTCACTGTTTTGTAAAGGTTGACAAAACATACATTTCTGAAAAATTTAATTATTATTTAGATAAATTAAAAATATATCTGATAAATTTTTTACAAATGGAAATTATAATCTTTTGACAATACACACAAATGTCTAAAATCTCTTTACCCATACAATTACAATTATTCAAAAGTCTCCGCTTTCACAATATTACAAACAATTTACATACATGAAATATGGAAAATAAATATTGTATGTTGCTAAATGGAATCTTATCTGGAAAAATCAAATAAAGGTCCAAATTTTTTAATTTGTCTACTTTACTATGTTTTTGTTGCAACAGTTTAAGACGACTGAAATTCTCAATTTTGTTTTTTAACCCAAAATTACAAGGAAACTGTTGTTAGTGTAACATTAAATATTGACTTACTAATCTTGTAATTTTAAATGTTACAGTAAAATCCAACTACCAATTGTTACAGTAAAATCAGACTTACTAATCTTGTTACTGCAAAATGTTACAGTAAAATCCCACTTACTAATCTTGTTATTGCAAACATTACAGTAGAATCTGACTTGATAATCTTGTTATTGCAAATGTTACAGTAAAATCTGACTTGCTGATCTTGTTATTGCAAATGTTACAATAAAATCTGACATAATTATCTTGTTATTGCAAATGTAACAGTAAAATCTGACTTACTAATCTTGTAATTGCAAATGTTACAGTAAAATCTGACTCACTAATCCTGTTATTGCACATGTTACAGTAAAATCTGACTCACTAATCCTGTTATTGCAAATGTTACAATAAAATCTGACTCACTAATCCTGTTATTGCAAATGTTACAGTAAAATCTGACTCACTAATCCTGTTATTGCAAATGTTACAGTAAAATCTGACTCACTAATCCTGTTATTGCAAATGTTACAATAAAATCTGACTTACTAATCTTGTAATTGCAAATGTTACAGTAAAATCTGACTCACTAATCCTGTTATTGCAAATATTACAGTAAAATCTGACTCACTAATCCTGTTATTGCAAATGTTACAGTAAAATCTGACTCACTAATCCTGTTATTGCAAATATAACAGTAAAATCTGACTCACTAATCCTGTTATTGCAAATGTTACAGTAAAATCTGACTCACTAATCTTGTTATTGAAAATGCTAACAGTAAAATCTGACTCACTAATCTTGCCCTTTCCACTGTGATAGTATCTACATTTATTGGCTCTCTCTTGTTTATATTTACAAACTTCACTTCTGGTATGGCCAAAGCACATACAACATGGCACCATTTACCATTTGTAGTGGGTTTTAACGCTCCTCCCCTTAGACAACAAAGACAACATTCCTGTACAGAAATAAAATAATTTTTCCATTTACATATATAGTACCCATCTTGGGTAGTTTAGCAGCTAAATACTTAAGTTTCTACAGATCAGTGCTGAGAGTTTTCAAGACATGGAAGCTAGAACTTGAATTATCCAGGATGTTTGGACAATCAGTTTCATCCACATCTACACTTGACACATATTTATCTGCTTCAAAATTATTACTAGCACAACATACACATGTATTAAGGTTGGCAAAAACCACCATGTTCTGTCAAGTTACTGTAAGTTCAAAGGATCTAGACATAGGCCTGAAGTTCCAACAGCAATCTTCAAAATTGACTTAATAATACTTGTATTTTTAAAAATGACACATAAATGGGAAAATTTATAGGCAACAATATCAAACACTCATCCAAATATACTGACTACTGATCATGATCAAATTATCAATTACATCTAGAAATCGATGGAAAGGAAAACATGATGATAATTATCAAACAAAAGACAATCAGATGAAGTAAGTAATGCTTGAAAATTAAATGTATTTCAACAAAATCAACTTTTATTCACACAAATATACCAATGTGTATGAAATAATTCATGGGAGCTTGAATAGATACTGATTTTACCACAGGTTGGCCCTTTATGCCAAATATTTTACCCTGAGGGACAGTGAGGGGTAAAATGTCGACATAAAGGGCCAAGACGTGGTAAAATAAGTATTAATTCAAGCTCCTATGATTATTTCGATTCTAATAGGACAAATAAGCTCAATATTTGAAGTGACGCACTACAAAAGTGAAGGCAAATCAGCAAATTAAACAAACTACGAAAACTGAAAAGATATATATAAATTTGTGGATATTTTTGTATCTTATGTTTTTATTTAGACTTATTGAAAGCAGAAATATTTAAAGGTACTTTTATTTTTATTTCCAATTGCTTGTTTACGTTTGAAGAATACTGGAACAGCCTTGACTTTATAGCGATTTACCATGGGTGTGTACTCAAAGTGTTTTAAAGACATTATATTAGAATTGCAAATATAAATCCTATTGCAGTGTAAAATGGCCATTTAACGACCTTTATGACAGCGTATTAGTTCTGTTGTAGTAAATGTCATATTCATGTAATGCATCTCTGATTTAAATATTATTACAATAAAGCTGATTATAACTGATCTCTGACACAATCAGTTGCTCCGACTATCCCGAATATCTAATTTATATTCCACTTTTGATTCTCAGCACTTTTTCTATATGAAAATGCATTAAGCTATAAATTACAGATTACAGCTTTTAAAATTAGCCCTACATTTCCAGTCTATCATTAATTGACAGTGACAGGTCACAACTTACAGCAGATAACATCTGTCTAGTACACCTTGTACATCTCCAATTCTTCTTATTTCTTGGTATATCTGTAACACCATAACAACCTGTAGATAGACAAACATTCCACATGCAAATTTTGATTTGAACTACTTGAACTACAAACTACTGTACATGTAGGGTAATTTCAGACATCTCCTTTATAAATACCAATAATTCCAATTGCTATTGCAACGTCCATTTTCATGGGTCAAGGTCTTGAACAACAACGATGTTATTTTCTCAATAAACGCTTTTTGCCCATTAATACGCTCCGAGAAAAAATAGTGCAGTATATGTTGACGTCAAATTAAGTGAAAACATTGTTGAAAGTTCAAAGGATTGGAATTATCAGAAATACATGTAATTTTGGAGGAGTTTATGGATATGTAAACGTGGCCTTTCCCTGACAAACTTTACATTAAGTCCTTCAGACTTTATTCAGTTTGTGAGTGAGTCGGCCGCATTTACACATCAATAAACTCCTCCAGAATTACTTTTATTCCTATAATATTTACCTTCAATCACAATTTTAGGTAGTAGAAAATATAACCAATATAATTTGGAACAATTCTGCACAAAACAAACTTACTTTTAATTTCAATAAAATCATTTGAGTTCTTGAGTTGGTAAAAGAAACATTTGAAAGCCTAGAACAAGAGCAGAAATGTTGGTAACAGAAGTAACCATAGGCAATAATAATTTTTAATGGACAAATTTTGAGGGACAATATGGGATAAGCTCTAAACAGTAAGAAAAAATACTCAGGACCATTTGGTAATATTTACTTGCATGTACAGCTACTTTACAGTCTTCACAAACTAGTATTGGACTGAGTCCATCTTTATCAAGTGTAGTCACTGCAAATGGTCTCTTGTTGTCTTTACTACAGGCAAAACACATTTCAGGAATCATTGGAAAGGTACGAAGATCCTTCATTATTGGAGGTTTTGTGCTATCTTTATTGGAGATCATTTTCTGAAAGAATTAATTTATATTGGATAAATCTTTTATGAAAATATAGAATCTACCCTTTAAAGTCGTTGGTCATCATAGTTCTACTATCAAAAGGGTTAAACAATTAAAAGTTCAAGCTTCAGTTTAATCCTCGAGACTAGAAGTGCATGTATGATAATCAACGACTTGTAAATGATAATTCTCTAATTCTGACCTTAAAATATTTTTTTCATGTTTTTGAGTTTAAACCCTGTCATGAGCCAGTTGGTATACATGAGTAATTTGACATAGTTTGTTTGAACTGGCCACAAACAGAAATTATAAGCATTCATCATTAAGGAAGAACGAGTATCAGAAATTTTGTAATTAGAATTAAAATTCTGACCTTTTGTTTTGAAGAACTTTGCTAATAGAACAACATGAGCAAAAATTTTTGAGAATCCATGCAAGAATTTTTGAGATATAAGACGTCAAAATTTTGGCAGGAAACGGTTCTCTTTAGAGTTTTCCTTCATTTTCCATTAGCTGTTTCTATGCATTAAAATATATGAAAATATAATTGGAAGTTGATAACATTTTGCATATTGTTCATGTTATGTATATTAAAGTGACCTATGATGAAGAAAATATGATCCATGTGCAAAAAAATATTAACCCTGTTTGAGTGGATAAAACTCAAGGATATCAAATGCTTCTGAAATCTGACGCTCATACTCTCTTCAAATAAATTATGTTCAATAGCATGTTAAAATCTTGAATAACACAAACTACATAATTAAACAATACAAAAAATAAACAAGGGCTGTCGCCGAATGGCAGCCAAAGATACCCTCCGCTCATTGAACCCTGAATCGATATGGTAAGTACAAAATTAATTTGGTGTGGACACAATACAGGTGCGGACACAGTACAAGTGTGGACACAATGATATAATCTTCAAGAAAAAACTTTTCACAAGGGTTCCAATGAAAACACTCTGTCTAAATCAGACAAATATAAAATTCACCCTTTTCAGCCTATTTGACATTTTACACATCTACAAATAGTGTTCTTCCTTTGTCTAAAGTTTCATCAAAAACCTTCAAGTGGATTAAGAGGAGTTTTGCGTAAGAGGTAACCCATTCATAGGGAATCAATGAAAACTCAAAGTTGAATTATCTCCCCTTCCTGGTTTCTGGCAATAATTATATTCCTTCATGCACATCTCCATATAGTGTTCTTACTTTGTGTAAAGTTTCATTAAATTCTTCCAAGTGGTTAAAGAGGAGTTACGCTTACGAGGTAACCCATACATGGGGAATCAATGAAAAGTCGAAGTTCAATTATCTCCCCTTCCTGGTTTTGAACAGTAATTATATTTCTTCATGCACATCTCCATATAGTGTCCTTCCTTTGTGTAAAGTTTCATCAAAATCCTTTAAGTGGTTTAAGAGGAGTTGCGCTTACGAGAAGTGTGGACAGACGGACAGAAGGACGGACAGAAGGACAGACAGACAGGGTGATTCCTATATACCCCCCAAACTTTGTTTGCGGGGGGTATAATGACAACAGCTTTTGGAATGAATTTAATTTAATTTGCAGGTTACATTCAATATTTCAGGTAAGAGCAATGATAGAGGTTGGACACAAATCTGTAATTTTACTGGTAATGCAATGTTTATTTTCCTGGCACTAACAAAATATAATTTAGACAATAAAATTCAAGCTCATTAGATGAACAGAAAACCCTGAAACTAGAGAATGTGTCTGTAAGACACGGATGCCCCGCCAAAAGATTAATCGCAAAAGATAAACTTATCATTAAATGTAGGTCAAAGCCACTTAATTGACATTGATGTGGGCAGTATTCACCAAGGCAATTTATTTGATGAAATATCAGTGTCCTATAATGTGTAGTTGTTGAGAAAATTGGACTTAAAGGCAAAACTTCACCAAATTCACCAAAGCATAAAATGTAGGTCAAGGCCACCTAATTGTCAATGATTTGGTTAATACTCATCAAGGCAATTAATTTGATGAAATATCATTGTCCTATAATGTGTAGTTGTTGAGAAATGGACTTAAAATTCAAAACGTCACCAGAGTCACTGAAGCATAAAACGTAGGTCAAAGCCACCTAATTGTCAATGATTTGGGTAGTACTCATCAAGGCAATTAATTTGATGAAATATCTTTGTCCTGTAATGTGTAGTTGTTGAGAAATGGACTTGAAACCCAGAACTTAACCAAAGTCACTGAAGTGTTAAATGTAGGTCAAACCCACCTAATTGTAAATGATTTGGGTAGAACTCGTCAACACAATTAATTTGATGAAATATCATTGTCCTATAATGTGTAGTTGTTGAGAAATGGACTTTAACACAAAACTTAACCAAAGTCACTGAAGCGTAAAATGTAGGTCAAAGCCACCTGATTGTCAATGATTTGGGTAATACTCATCAAGGCAATCAATTTGATGAATCATTGTCCTATAATGTGTAGTTGTTGAGAAATGGACTTTAACACAAAACTTAACCAGTCACTCATGCATGAAATGTAGGTCACAGAGTCAAACTACCTGGTGAACTCTGTAGTTTTATCACATATCTACCTACTGGCCAACTATTATTGTTCTACCTCTTACAGTTTCTGAGAAATGGACTTAAACGCAGAACTTAACCGAATGTACGGACGTACGGAAGGACGGACAAGGGTAACACCATATGCCCCTTCCACATTGGTGGGCGGGGCATAAAAATAGATCCCATTACAATATAAATATTCAACAAAACAATAAATAAGACTTACAGATAAAGTTTTAAACAAAGCACAGATACTACAGTATGGTTCTGACTTGGATATGGTTTGATTAAATGTCTGTTCTGCAGCAAAATTCAGCAATAAATGTTGCCATAATTCTCTGATAGGTTTTGTCCATGGTTCTGTTGTTATACTAGCAGGTATAATCATTGGCTCTATTCCTATATCTGAAATAACATAAAATAATTTTCCTCTAGTGTCTCTTTTTTACAGTCTATATATATATCTTTAAAAAATCTATATACGTCTATATAAATCTTTAATAAAGGGCTACGCCGAGCGCAGCATGATACGACCGCAGCATGTCGTCCACTGAAATTTGAAAAAGTGTAATTTAAAGTGAGTATGGACATGGGAAAGAGCTTGACACAATAATTAGATGGACGCAATATGGGGATTGACCCAGTAATTAGCTGGACACAAACTAGGGAAAATAAAAATTAGCCCTTATGACTCCTTATGATTCCTCTTTCACCCTTTATAGCTCAGAAACGGTAAGAGCTACGCCCAATCCATTGACATGCTGCTGAAAGCTTATATCAAGAGGAATCAAAAGAAAAAAATCCCATATAAATGCGGTGAAAAATAAAAATTTTAGGTAATCTGTAAATTTACGATTTTGGCCCCCTTCGTCCCCTCATAGCTCAGGAACGGCAAGAGGGACGCCAAATCCGTTGACATGTTACTGAAAGCTTACATCAAGTAGAATCCAAAAAAAAAAAATCCCATCGAAATCCGATGAAAAAAAAAAATTTTAGGTTATCTGTAAATTTACGATTTTGGCCCCCTTCTGTCCCTGATAGCTCGGAAACGGTAAGAGCCACGCCAAATCTGTTGACATACCTCTGAAAGCTTACATCAAGAGGAATCCAAAGAAAAAAATCCCATCAAAATCCGATGAAAAATAAAAATTTTAGGTTATCTGTAACTTTACAATTTTGGCCCCCTTCAGCCCCTCGTAGCTCAGAAACGGTAACAGCTACGCCAAATCCGATGCTAAATGACTGAAAGCTTACATCAAGAGGAATCCAAAGAAAAAAATCCCATCGAAATCCGACGAAAAAATAAAAATTTTAGGTTATCTGTAAATTTACGATTTTGGCCCCCTTCTGCCCCTCATAGCTGGGTAAGGAAACAAGTAACCAAAAATATAATGGAAGAGCGCTACGATAATTTTTCATAAGGAATCCTTTGGAAAAAATTGCATCAAAATCGGACTAAAAATAAAAAAATTAAATTTTTGAAATTCGCCCCTTTTGGGCCCCATTTATCTCGTGAACGGTACATGCCACGTGAAATCTGTTGGCATATACCAGATTGCAAATTTCTATCGAAATTACTGAAAGAAACCCCATCAAAATCTGATAAATAAGAAAGATTCTACAGTCAAATATGTGAAAACAACCAATTTAACCCCTTTTGGCCCCTTTTTCTAAAACAGGTGGGGCCAGGAACATAAAATATAGCCTGGGCTAAAGCATGTGCCAAGAAACATCATACTAAAATTTGAAAATGATCTGTTCACTGGAACCAAAGTTATGCTGTCCACAGACACAAAAATACCCGATTTTACCCCTTTTTGGCCCCTTTTTCTGAAAAGGGTGGGGCCATAAACCCGAAATTAAAACCCCGGATAGCCATTATGCCACGAAACCACATACTAAAATTTGAAGATGATCCGTCCACTAGAAACAAAGTTATGCTGGCCACAGACGCCGACGACTGCGCCATACCATAATACGACCGCAAAATTTTTGTAGTCGTATAAAAAATCTTTTATTGTTTAAAAACATGATATTTCCTGTAGAAAACAATATTCGGCCCATATTGCACTACACAAATAAACTTCAAATTTGATTAAATTCTGATAAAAAGCCTAAAACTAATAGATTCCTTGCTTGCTCGCACTATACCTAGTCTTAAATACTTGAGAAATTAATCTATTTGCCAAAACTTAAACTTAACTACCAAATTAAACTTACCGTCAGAATCAACAAAAGACCAATTCATGTATCTTACCTACAAGCATCAAAATCACTGGACCCTGAAAATATGGTCAAAGTCAAAATCTATTCACAGATTTCCATGTAATACTCAATATGAACATACAAATCATGACTTGCATCGACAGTGCAAATTCAAAATTGAAGTTATATATGGCAAGCAGTTACACATGAGGCCTTGGTACATCAAAAAGGTTGTTGGTAATGAGTTCTCGTTGCTGCCGCTATACATTATATGCCTGCTTTAAATGACGACAATAAATGTTACCTTTATCTGATTCCTTTCTTTTTCTTTTTTCTGCTTTTGGTACTAGCATTTTCTCACCACTTTTTCTCTTCTTTCGCTTAGGAGCAGCTTCATCTGAGGATGAGTATGTTGATTCTGATTGACTTGTGGGATTTTGATTTTCATCAAGTCGATTCTTTAAGGTCTCGGTAAGTATCTTCAAAGATTTCTTTTGTTCATCAGTACTTTTTGCTGGTTGGGATTTTTTCATGACCTTAATACAGTAAAGTAAAAGATCTACATTCTTGTTTCAACTTGAAATTTATAAACTATTTATAAAGTAGTATTTTTTACAATTTGTAAACTAGTTGTGAGTGGTTTGCAGTATGTCCAAGTATATTTAGAGGTATTCTCTCCACATGTATCATACCAGGTTCTAAACTGAGTAATTATTTACTGGTATGTATTATGAATGTTGAAGTTGTATCTCAAATACTATTCTTTTGCCCAAATATGTACTTTCTATTTCCCATACAATGGATCCTGTATGAAGACCAGTTAGATACAAATTTTGAACAAAACATATCTTTTTGATATATAATAACTCTTTGTGATGACTTCCAATAATAATCAAAGTAAAATGTTTTTTTTTTCTGATTTCATCACTGATAATTATTTTTTCACATACATTAAGATCAAATCATCTCTATAAATTGTATCTCTAACTTCACATAATGATTTCTTTTCTTTAACTATAGAAATATTTTTATATGTTCTCTTTTAACAATATATTTTCATTACTAATTGAGTCAGTTTTGAAATGTAGATGTTTAAGTCAACAAGTGTGGACCCTAATAGATGTCTCGCCCGTCTCTGCTTGTCGCTAAAACAGTCATGCACTACTCAAGAGCAACCTACAAGCCAAATATTATTACCATTCCACTTACAGTAATTAAGAAACTATTCTAATCAGAAACACTCAACTTTGTTCACTAGACCATGAAATTGAGGTCAAGGTCAAAAGCCATATGGCAGACTGACATGTACTAACCAAAACCAAGCTATATACCAAATATCATTGACCTATGGCTTGTAGTTATTGAGAAACAGACTTAAGCAAAAAAACTTAACCTGGTCACTGGACCGTGAAATTGAGATCAAGGTCAAAAGCCATATGGCAGACGGACATGTACTAACCAAGACCTTCTAGCTTCTAGTTATTGAGAAATGGACTTAAGCAAAAAAACTTAACCTGGTCACTGGACCACGAAATATAGGTCAAGGTCACATGATTTTGGGTCCGACAGATAGGGTTCGCCGTAAGCTACATATGGACCAAATATAAAGTTCCTACATCAATGGCTTCTGTATTAAAACTTGAGTTTACGCCGCCGTCGCCGTCATACTTTGCACGCCTATGTCTCGCTTTCGCGACTTTCTTCGCGGGCGAGACAATAAAAAGACACATACCTTCTTGGAAGACTCGTCAGAGCTTGATGCTTCACTTGACTCGGATTTCCTTCCCTTCGTTCTATTTCCAGAAAATGAACTATAACTTGAAGTTTGAACTAGTGTTTGTAGTAATTCTCCATTTTGGCCTCCTTTGTATAATGATTGTTTCTTTGGAGAAGGTTTTTCTTTTTTCACTTCTTTCACATTGTCAACATCTTTAGAGTTATTTGAAGCACTACTTGATGTTTCTGTTATTTTAGGTTTAATTAGTTCAGCACTTGATTTAACAACTTTGGATGGCTGTGAGATAGGAACCATAGGTTGTGGAACTAGTTGTAATACTTTATTAGGACTAACAATAGCTCCATAAGCTTGATCACTATCAATATTGTCAATTCCTTTACTAGACGTCACGGTACTTTGTACATTTTGAGTTGATATCACTGATACGGGAGGTTGATTTGCACTATTATTTACAGTAGAAGCACTATTTACAGATTTGGCTAAACTCAAAGCTTGCGACGGTGTTTTTGACACTATAGACTGAAATAAAGGTGTTTTAGAATCTACTTGAAAATGTTTGGTTGGCATTGGATGTATCTGTGTAACCCCTTGTAGCAAGAATTGTGTTGTTCCAAATTGAGGACTTCCACCAAACTGTGGCACAGGTTTCGTTAAAAGAGATCCTGGTTTAAGTGTTTTTTGATTTACAACATTGACTACAGACGTAACTGGTTTAGCAGCAACGGTTTTCTGTATCACAGGTTTAGTCAATGATGGCTGTGAGACTGCTAGATTACTGTTTATATTAATAACCTGGTTTCCTGGTACAGAAGTACTAGATGGACTTAATATGTAAGAGACATTTCTCTGAGATGGAGTTGGTATAACATTGACAACATTTACAGTCTTGGTTTGAGTCGTTGTCTGTAGCTGTGAGTTAAGACAAAGAGTTGGTTGTACCTGAACAACTTTAGTTCCTATTACAATCTGATTTCCAGCTGATACTACGATAGTGTTGCCGTTCTGAGAAGCAGCACTCATTTTCACTGCTGCTGCTGCTGCCTTTTCTCTCGAAGCTTTCAATAACTGGTTAACTGTCAAAGACGAATTTTTATTATTATTAGGCTGTACAGGCTGAGCTGCTGAAGATTGAACGATCAT
Source organism: Modiolus philippinarum (assembly GCA_002080025.1). Lineage (NCBI taxonomy): Eukaryota > Metazoa > Mollusca > Bivalvia > Mytilida > Modiolidae > Modiolus > Modiolus philippinarum. Next base: position 25,098 of record MJUU01032407.1, read on the forward strand.
TGTTTTTGAATCTGTTGCACCCTTATTCACACTGCCTACTATGCTACTAACCTGTGATCCTCTAGTACTGGAAATAATTGTAGTAGGCATAGAGGGAGCTCCAGTACCAGAGGTAGTCATCACAGGTATACTCACTAAAAAAGTCTGCGGTTGAGAGGTATTTTGTTGCAACATAATATTCTGACCCGGAAAAAACGTATTGGATGTACCGAGTTGAATGGGATTCTGAACTACTCGTCCTACATTGGAGAACACTGACCTCTGACCCGTTGAAACCTGCTGAGATCTTGAAGGAATAATAGAAGTACCTCCAACCAAGACATTTTGTCTTCCAGTAGACTGCCCAATAATTGTAGCACTACTGTTTCCTTGATGTGCTAATATAGGTGGGCTTGTCAATGACTGGGACGCAGAGGAAACTGGTGATGTTAATGATTGTGTAAGTACCCTAGGTTGCTGCTGTACAATTTTTACTTGTGTCTGTGAATTATTCTGATCAGATGATATACACGTAGAATTTCCTGGAATTTCAGTACTTTCAGAAACTTTCGACTGTTCCGGTCCATTCTTGCTAGATCCAGCCTTTTCAATTTCTTCTGTTTTCTGATTAAGAACACTTGTTACCAATTCAAATGCTTGATTCATGTTGGAGAACAAGTCTTGTTGATTGCCTGTTAATTTCATTGGTGGTTTAGCTACCGCGGATGGGATTTCTGTATTGGAATTAGATGATGAAGTGGCAACTTCAATTCTTGCTGCATGAGGAACATCGGACGATGTGTTGACTGGATTTCCTGGAGAAGAAAGACTTTCTACTTTAATAGGCATAACATTTGAAATTTCACTATTTGAAGTATCTGTTGATACAGAATTTTGATTAGAAGTAGTGGTACAGGTTGTAGATGTTGATGTCTCTTGCTTTACTGTTGCTGTGGCTACAGTATATACTGTTGATGTTGGAGGGCTGGGTCCTGTCAACAGGGATCTAAAGAGAGGTGAATTCTTTACTTCATCGTCTCTGTTTAGAGGAGTCGACACAGACAGATCTAAAGCTTGTGGTTTCTGATCTAATCCATATCTATTACAATACTGATGTTCTGAAGATATTGATGCACCCAGGGATTGTAATTTCGAATATGGTTCAAAAATTTTTGGAGAATGTCCTTGACATTGTTTTGGAGACCTTGGCGACAATGGTGTTTGAGATCTTGGTGACTTTGGTGCGGATATTGTGTGTGCCTTTGGAGATAAAGCTGTGTGAGCCTTGGGCAACAATGCTGTGTGTGCCTTTGGAGATTTTGGTGATATATTAATCGTTTGTGTTTTTGTATGAGCTTGTTTAGGTATCATTACACCATGTGGGTATACTACAATTTCATTGTCATTTTTCTGTGTTGCCCTTGATAAATCACTAAATGATAAATGCTGAGAAGATGTTTCTACAAATGGTGATGGCATTTGTACAGAGGGCGCTCCAAGTTTGCTGCTGCAGTTTTGGAGCATTTTCTGTTGTTTAATCCATCGAATGGTTGGCATCAAGAAATTCAATCTATTAAAATCATCCATTTCTTTGCTGCTTGATTGGCCAGTCTGTTGTGACAGCGGCATGAAGGAATAATTACCAGAGGTAAGCGGATAACTCTGCTTTTGTTTCTTCTTACCTTCTCCGGAATTATGGCGATTCTTTTTAGGTGGAGAAATCGGTGAGAAACTTTCATTTGATTTTGAATCTGATGGTATATCCTGTTGCTGTTCTTGAGTTTCGTCTTTTCCTTCATCTGATTTTCGCTTTTTGGGAATTTTGTAATTACCGGTAAATTCTTTTTTCTGAGAAGGTAAATAAAAGCTGTGTCCTTTTGCTGCAACTAATGATTCAAATGCTGCTTGAAATGATTTAGGACTTGCTTTTTTATCCACCTTCATTGGCTTTTTGTCCTGTAAATACTTATCAATTTTACATTTGGACGGCATTACTGGTGCATCAGTTTTATCTACTACATCTATTTCTTCATCCTCTGTATCTGATGAATCATCTGCATCTTTGTCTAAAATGATAATAAAATATAAGTTGAATTTAAAGCAAAGGGGAAGTTTTTTTTTCCAAAATATAAGTTGAATTTAAAGAATATAACATTTATCATCCTTCTCTATGGTTATATCAGCCTGCAGAGTACTTCTGCAAAACCCTTATCTGGTTGACCCATATATATCAGAAGTTGACCTGGATATATCAAGCAATTCTCCCAATGTTTCAAAGGTAATAGCTTTTTTCAAGCTTTCACATGAAACAAGCTGATAAAAGTAAAAATCTATTACATTTTCTCTCTCCGATTAGGTATTCAAAACAAGAGACATAATAACACAAATAGATAAACTAGACGTCAGAAAACTACAGAAACTAGGTCACTGATATATCCCGCAGAGCTTCCATGTTTTCACATTATGACGTAATAAAAGCTCTAAGAAAAGATAGAATAACATAACAACCGAAGGTTGCTGCAACATTCAAAATTGACATGGTTTCGAGTATTTCAGTTAACATATTCATCCTGTTAAAAAACGTTTGGTGATAAAACTACAAAACATGTTTTATGCAGCTGAAAATTGTTGAAAAGGCGAGTATGACATGTATGCCGAATTTCCCACACATAACTTTGGGAGAATTTGAAACCTAAGTTCAAAAGTTACAAATCTAAAATACAAAATAAAGGATGAGGATGATAAACAAGTTATCAGGCTTTTGACAGCTGAAGTATTGTAAAATATCATCCTGCTGGCAAGAATATGAAGCTTGGGCTCATTGGCTACACTCACTCGCCCCTGTGCTTCATATTCTGACTCGAGGGATGATATTTTACAATACATAGCTGTCAAAAGCCTGATAACATATATGTATAAGTTAAATATCCAAAATGTAAGTTGAATATCTGTATTGTTTAAATGAAATAAAACACTATACAAAATTTGAAAGAGAACTGCCAATGAGCATTTGGTTGTTAGCAATCCTAATATAACAAAATAAAGAAATCAAATAAATAATATGAAGATCTGTCTTCAAATATCTTATTATATACTTTTTTTTCACAAATCAAATAAATTTCAGAAAGATATAAAATTGTTTACAGAATATGTAATTAACACTTAACAATGGAGAAGTATAGAAGAAGAATAAGAACTGTTATTGTCCATAAAAATGGGCCTGTGAGGGCACTATACAAAACACATACGTATATAACAGAACTATCATTGTTCTGGGAGTTTTTCATTGATAAAGCCATTTTTGCAAGTATCATTTATCCTTAGATACAAGATGCATTGTTATAACCCAGAGGTTGCATCTTACATGTGTGCTTGAAGTGAACTTTGAAAAGATTTGAATATCTTTTTTCTGACCACAAGTGCCAACTAGAGGCTCAGACACTGAGCCTGTATCGCTCACCTGACAAAATTCTGATGCAGGGTTTTCTATGTTCTGCATGGTGGCCATGTTTTTTATGTGAATTTCCCATAGGGCCAAAATAAACTATGTTCTGTGCTGCCAGCCATGTTTTTTATTGGATCGGAACGGAACGAAATGAGCAATCTTTGTTAAGGACCTTAAGTTCATCATTCCTGTAAAGTTTGGTTGAATTTGCTTCAGTGGTTTCAGAGCAGAAGAAGAAAATGTGAATTTTCCCATAGGGTCCAGTGTTAAACCAAAGTTCTGGGGTGGCGGCCATGTTTTTTATCAGATCGGAACAAAATGA
>MJUU01032407.1:43590-57610 GCA_002080025.1 Modiolus philippinarum
TAGAATGAAAGGACAATGATGTTTACTTTTATGTGTAAATGAAGTGAATGCAACACTAACCTTATTAAATGGTATGGAGTATTGCTTCAATATTGCTGGTGATATCAGTGTCATCTTATGTCTTAAGAATGCTGGACAAGACTGGAAACTGCTTGGAAAGAACCCTGCAAGTATAAAGTAAATTGTAACAAATTTTGTAAGAATAGATCATATCCAAGTTCTGGTTATTGTTTGTCCCCCCTACCTCACAAACATGTCCGCCCCATGTGACCAAGAATGTACTTCAAAAACATAATTTCATGATGTTTAAAGCTTTATGATGTGATGTTTACTATACTGTGAGGTGTTGAAAATTGTTCTAGAAAATCCTGATACCAGAGCTCAGATTAGATCTATTACAACTTTAATTTTTAAAATTAAAACAAAGTGTATTTTCAGTTTGCACACAGATCTCAAAAAAATATATTTTTTTTGCATCCAAAAAAATTGATGTAAGCATTTGCATAAAATCTTGCATTGATTTTCAGGTGTTACTTCTAGACAATACACATTTTTTTGCTTTTAAAATCTGTTTTTTTAGCAACTGTGGCTTAGACCTTGTCAACCCAAAGTCATTATGTTTCTTTTTCCTGTATTGAATATTTCCAAATTTGCTTCTGATGGCATAATAAAAGGTGATATCAGGAAACCAAAGATGGAACATGTTGAAAGAGGGACAGTGACAAACCAAAATGCCAGAATTGGCTACATTAAAGGGCACAAAAATATCAATATATCTTCTAATATAAACAAAACACACCTGCAGCTAATCTTTCCAGCCTCCTTCCATGTTCTGGTGGTATGCAATACCAACTTTTAGGAGCACCAAAATGTACATAATTTATACTATAAAGATCCATATCTTCAGTATGCCATGGGAAAGTTGTTTTCCACATACCAAAATACAGATATGCAGTGTTAACACCTTCAATCTTAATTCCATAATCTCCACTGACATAGTCTAAGATGGTTCCAAGTCTGTTTATATTCCAAATATCCTGGTCTTCATCATATAAACTTCCAGAAATATCTGCTCCATATATTGGATTTACGAATGCTATATTTTTCCAGTACTTTCTTTCCAATTCTTCATAATCAAAGTGCTTAGGTGTTTTATACCTGCAATACAAGATGCATAGTCAAAGTGTGTAGGTGTCTGACAGTATACCTGCAATACAAGATACATTGTCAAAGTGCGTTGGTATCTGACAGTATACCTGCAAAACAAGATTCATTGTCAAAGTGTACAGGTGTCTGACAGTATACCTGCAAAACAAGATACATTGTCAAAGTGTGCAGGTGTCTGACAGTATACCTGTAATAAAAGATACGTTGTCAAAGTGTGCAGGTGTCTGACAGTATACCTGTAAAACATGATACATTGGAAAAGTGTGCAGGTGTCTGACAGTATATCTACAATATGAGATACATTGTCAAAGTGTTCAGGTGTCTGACAGTACACCTGTACTACATGATACATAGTCAAAGTGTGTAGGTGTCTGACAGTATACCTGTGATACAAGATACATTGTCAAAGTGTGCAGGTGTTTGACAGTATACCTACAATACAAGATACGTTGTCAAAGTGTGTAGGTGTCTGACAGTATACCTACAATACAAGATACATTGTCAAAGTGTACAGGTGTCTGACATTATACCTGTAATACAAAATACATTGTCAAAGTGTGCAGGTGTCTGACAGTATCCTGTAATACAAGATACATTGGAAAAGTTTGCAAGTGTCTGACAGTATACCTGTACCACAAGAAACATAGGCAAAGTGTGTAGGTGTCTGACAGTATACCTGTAATACAAGATACATTATCAAAGTGTGCAGGTGTTTGACAGTATACCTACAATACAAGATACGTTGTCAAAGTGTGTAGGTGTCTGACAGTATACCTGTAATACAAGATACATTGTCAAAGTGTGCAGGTGTCTGACAGTATACCTACAATACAAGATACGTTGTCAAAGTGTCCAGGTGTCTGACAGTATACCTACAATACAAGATACGTTGTCAAAGTGTTCAGGTGTCTGACAGTATACCTACAATACAAGATACATAGTCAAAATGTGCAGGTGTCTGACAGTATACCTGTAATACATGATACATTGGAAAAGTGTTCAGGTGTCTGACAGTATACCTGCAAAACAAGATACATTGTCAAAGTGTACAGGTGTCTGACAGTATACCTGTAATACAAGATACATTGTCAAAGTGTGTAGGTGTCTCACATTATACCTACAATACAAGATATGTCAAAGTGTGCAGGTGTCTGACAGTATACCTACAATACAAGATACGTTGTCAAAGTGTTCAGGTGTCTGACAGTATACCTGTAATAAAAGATACATAGTCAAAATGTGCAGGTGTCTGACAGTATACCTGTAATACATGATACTTTGAAAAAGTGTTCAGGTGTCTGACAGTATACCTGCAAAACAAGATACATTGTCAAAGTGTACAGGTGTCTGACATTATACCTGTAATACAAAATACATTGTCAAAGTGTTCAGGTGTCTGACAGTATACCTGTAATACAAGATACATAGTCAAAATATGCAGGTGTCTGACAGTATACCTGTAATACAAGATACATTGTCAAATTGTTCAGGTGTCTGACAGTATACCTGCAAAACAAGATACATTGTCAAACTGTACAGGTGTCTGACATTATACCTTTAATACAAAATACATTGTCAAAGTGTGCAGGTGTCTGACAGTATACCTGTAATACAAGATACATTGGAAAAGTTTGCAGGTGTCTGACAGTATACCTGTAATACAAGATACATTGTCAAAGTGTGTAGGTGTCTGACAGTATACCTGTAATACAAGATACATTGTCAAAGTGTGCAGGTGTCTGACAGTATAACTACAATACAAGATACATTGTCAAAGTGTGCAGGTGTCTGACAGTATACCTGTAATACAAGATACATTGTCAAAGTGTGCAGGTGTCTGACAGTATACCTGTAATAAAAGATACATTGTCAAAGTGTGTAGGTGTCTGACAGTAGACCTGTTATACAAGATACATTGTCAAAGTGTGCAGGTGTCTGATAGTATACCTGCACTGCAATATGAGATTAATAATCAAATTCGTCAAAGTGCACAGGTGTCTCATACCTTCCATAGACACATTTTATGAAAAGAGCTTATGTGTCCAATGCCTACTTTATAGATACAAGTATAGAGATTAATTACACTTCTACAAAACATAAGTTAAGATTCTTTCACAAAGACTTGAGACACAGCTACACATTATATCAGTTAAGTTTGATATATTTCAGAACACCTATAAATTTATTGACTGTTTCTCATTTTACATAGTTTTAATTTTTGTAAAGGCTTCAAAACTTTGAAGAGTTGTTCAATATCATCATTAATTTATTGTTACTAAGAAGAACAGCTCTGCCATGCATTTTTTTTGCAAGCTCTGACAATATCAAACCAAAGGAGGTAAAAATATGTATATATATATCACTGGTAAATGTGTAAGACTCAAACTGTGCCCGAGGTCTTTTTGTTTTTGGAACGGTAAAAATATGTGTGATTTGCTTTCTGCAAAAGGCCTGAAAGTAAAAGTTATTTTTCCACCTTTAGAAGTTCTTCAAAAGGTGGAACAAGAAGAGTTGTTTATATCAACCATTCTCTAATCAATGCTAATGATATGTGGAGTTTAAACCGGTTCTGACCCTTTAGATAAATTTTCATATTCAACGTATGTTGAATAAAGCCCTGTGCTATTTCCCACCAAATCTATTCGGAATACAATTCTTGATGTTTATCATTTATCAATAGAGAAAAAGATTACACCACTTTATCCCGATTATTATTACCATATTTTATCCACTCTCGATAGTTAAATTGTTTAATTTTAAAATGCTCAGCAAGGGTGGCAATTAAAAATTTGAAATTTAACTAACTCGAGTGGATAAAATATGGTAATGGACGGGATCTTGAGGTGTAATCTATATTTCATATACATGTATCAAGAATACATTTATTGTATATAAACATACAAGAAGGTAAAGCTTTACCTATCACTGTTTGCCAATTTCTCAAATTCTGGTACAGTTAATGCTTTCTTTTGTATATTATATTGTTGATAAAGACCTTGACATCCTGTTACAACCTGAGTTATTGGTGCTGGTATAACAAGATCAATATCATCATAACCTTTTCTTCTTGGTTTCCATTCTGGTGGAGGTATTATCTGAAGGTAGAAATAATCATAATCAATTTAAATTCTATCAAATTACTTGTTTTTTAATCTCAAAATCTATCTAATTACTTGCTTTTAATGTCAAAATTAATCATATCACAACTTTTTAATTTGCAAGATACTGCATGTGTTTTTATTTCCTTTTCCATCAGGGATGGAACACCAAATTATCTTTTTTCAATTGGGTAAAATTCCATGTCAAGTAACACATATAAATTAAATATACTTGTATTTTTTTTCTATTGGTAGTGGCTCCAAAAGAAGAGGCATTCCTCCCCCAGGCAGAATTTTACTTCAATAGCCCTTAGTTTATTTATGAATAATCAGTATCATACCTTGGCTAATCCAGCTTTATGAGCTCCTTGGGACTCCATATAATCAATATACTTAGCAAAATCTTTAAATTCTTCCATAGTTGGTCTAAAGACCATTATTTTGGGAATATTACTTCCCCCACTTGAAGACTCCATTGTATCCTGAAAAAGAAAATATAAGACAGATGATGAATAACAATATCCTTCACCAAATAATATCTAAATGTAAACTACAAACGTGAACCTGATAATATTTACATGTATTTAAGATCATGTTTATTTCTCATTCAAGAATCTCTCAAGAGCCTGTATCGCTCACCTGGACCATGGCTGACAATTAAAGACAGTCCAAATAACATAAATATTTTAAGGGTCTCATTTTAAAGTACATCTTGAAAGTTAAATTATGTTCCTGATGGCAACCGTTTTGGATGGTGAAGACCTACTGGTTATCTTTTTTGAAGAGGGCCATCATCTAAGGACCATTGTGTCTAAGTTTGGTTTTAAATGGCCATGTAGTTTCAGAGAAGTTTTCCAATATAGTCAAATGTTAAACTAAGTTCCCAACTGGATTAGGAGAAGACTTGCTGGAGATATATTTTAAAGCAGACCAACCAATGAATAGTGAGGCTAAATTGGTTGCAATTGGCTGTGTGGCTTCAGAAGAGATAATCTTTGACTTTTTCCCACTGGGGTAATTGTAAAACTAAGTTCCCTGCTGGCTGCTACCTTGGATGCAATGCTGACTTGCTGCACACATTTCCAAAGAGGGGCAACTAAGGACTATCATGACAAAGCTTGCATCCCATTTGCTTTGTTGTATCAGAGATCTCTAAATGCTTTCCCAAAAGCCTAAAGGTTAAACTAAGTTCTCCGTTGGCAGCCATCTTGGTTGATATGCGGACATTCTTGACATACTTTTTTAAACAGAACCACCAAAAGACTATTATGACCTAGTTTGGTTTCAATTGGAAGAGTAGTTTCAGAGGAAAATATCATTAAATATTTTTCCCATTGGTCCAAAGTTAAACTAAGTTCCTCACTGGTGGCCAGGTGGCCATCATGAATGAGATGCAGACCTGAAGGACACACTTTTAAAGGGATCCACCATAGGACTTTGTGACCAACTTCTTGTCTAATTGGCATTGCTGTTTCAGCATGTTAAGAAGAGAAGATCTTTTAGGATCCAATGTTAAACTATGATACCTGCTGGTGGTCATCTTAGATGTGATGTGGAATTGCTGTTCACATTTTTAAAAGAGGAAAACCGAGAACTTTTGTGACCAGGTTTGGTTCCAGTTGGTAATGTAGTTTCAGAGATCTTTGAATATGTTTGCCCATAGCAGTCTTCACGAAATGCATCGGTCCGCATACAAAATCGACATTTTGGCAGAAGGACCGGCAAAAATTTGTAAAGTGTTGGTGCGAATGTCTGACATTGTTCTTGGGCTAAACCACTGGAAACGAGGTTTCAGGCTGCAAAATTGACAATCATCTGGTAGATTTGAGACTTTATTTTGTTATGGCCAACATTTCTTGTCAAGAACCTTTCATGAAATTGATAAATCGACTACCGCTCAGGTGAAAAAACATTCCCAAACTGGAAGTGATAAGTATTAATAAACCGATATCTGAAAAAACTTGATGATCTTCCGGTAATCTCCGATAATACGAAATTTGAGGAAACTTTTAGTCTGATGAGTTTTTGGGGGGTCCAATAAGCCATTAAAGGATGCCGGACCGATAGTCCACCAAATTTGAAATGTATTTCACGAAGACTGCCATAGGGCCTAATGTTTCACTAAGTTCCATCAGTAGCCACCTTGAATGAGGTGCAGACTGCCAGAGACATTTTTTTAAAGGGACCACCAAAGACCATTATGATTAAGTTTGGTTCCGATTGGATCTTTGAATACCTTCTCATAGGGATCAATATCAAACTTTGTTGCCCACTGGTGCCAGCTTGGATACTAGCATGCCTGAGGTTTCAGGGGATATCTTTGAGAGTTTTATTAGGTCCAATGTAAAAATTATTGTTCTGCAATGGTAATTATTTTGGATGTGTTGGGAACTTGTCAGGATATCTTTGAAAGTTTCCTTAGGTCCAATGTAAAAAGTATTGTCGTGCAATGGTAATTATATCGGATGTGTTGGGAACTTGTCTGATACCCTTTTTACACAGATGACTATAGTGCCTAAGTATGGCCACAAATAGCCAAATAGTTTCAGAGAGAGGATCTTTAAATAGTTTTTACCAATTGGTCCAACCTTAAACTATGTTTCAAGCGGGCAAACATCTCGGATGGTTAGTGAGCTGTCAGACAATATTGTTATCAAACGAAGCTTTTAAATATCATTTCAAACCACTCCCTGAAATCTTAAATCTGTCTGACGAAACAAGAGCTGTCGCCGAATGGCAGCCAGTTATACCCCCGCTCATTGAACCCTGAATCAATATCGCAAGTGCAAAATTACGTGTGCGTGGACACAATACAAGTGTAGACACATTACAAGCATTTACACAGTTGCAGGGAAAAAAAGTGTGACAAAAAAAGTCCAATTTGGGAAATGAAAAGGAAAAATGCACAAACTTGGTAAATAGGAAGTTATGATTTAATATGGCTGAAAAGGGGAGATGCGGTATAAGACCTCATACTGAAGCACCATACCAAATATAAAGTGGCTGTCATGCGCAGTTGTTGAGAAAAGTGTGACAAAAAAATCCAATTTTGAAAATGAAAAGTAAATAAAGGGCTACGCCGAGCGCAGCATGATACGACTGCAGCATGTCGACCACTGAATTTGAACAAGTGTGAACTAAAATGAATGTGGACACAGTAATTTGCTGGACACAATAAGGACCTTGACACATTAATTAACTGGACACAAACTAGTGAAAATTTAATACCTTATTACTTTGATATTGTAAGAGCTAAAAAATTCTGTTGACTACCATCAAGTGAAATCCAAAGAAAAAACTCAGGTTGAAATCCAATGAAAAATAAAGATTTCACATATTTTGAAATATTGCTATTTGGCCCCTTTGACCCATTATAGCTTGGAAACCAAAGAGCAACGCAAAATATACTGTCATATCACTGAAAGCTTACAATGAGAACAATCTAAAGATAAAAATCCCATCAAAATCTAATGAAAAATAAAGACTTCACATATTTCTAATAATTGCAATTTTGACCCCTTATAGCTTGGAAATGGTAAGAGCAACATCATATGTACATCAAATCCGTTAACATACTTCTGACGGCTTACATTGAGAGGAATCCAAAGAAAAAAAATCCCATCAAAATCTGATGTAAAATAATGATTTTACATATAATAATGATTTTACATATTTCTAAAAATTGCAACTTTGGCCCCTTTGACCCCTAATAGCTCGGAAATTGTAAGAGCTACACCAAATCCGTTGACATACTACTGAAAGCCTACAATGTGAGGAATCTAAAGAAAAAAATCCCATTGAAATCAGACGAAAAATAAAAATTTTAGGTATTCTGCATTTCTGCAATTTTTGCCCCATTGGGCCCCTCATAGCTTGGAAAAGAAACAAGTTACCAAAAATCTAATGGTGCAGCGCTATGTTAATTTTTCATAAGGAATCCAATGCAAAAAACAGAATCAAAATCGGACTAAAAATAAAAAATTTTTGAAATTTGCCCCTTTTGGGCCCAATTTATCTCGTGAACGGTACATGCCACGTGAAATCCTTTGCATACTGATTGGAAATTTCCTCACGAAGACACTGAAAGAAACCCCATCAAAATCCAATAAATAATAAAGATTCTACAGTAGAATATATGAAAACATCAAATTCAACCCTTTTTGGCCCCTTTTATAAAAAGGGGTGGGGCCACAATGACCAAAACTATGCCAAGCTTTCCTTTTGTGCCGAGAAACATTGTGTTAAAATTTCATAAGGATTGGTCTACTGAAACTAAAGTTATTGACCAACAGACAAACTATGCCAAGCCTTCCTTTTGTGCCGAGAAACATTGTGTTAAAATTTCATAAGGATTGGTCTACTGAAACTAAAGTTATTGACCAACAGACAACGACGACAACAACGACGACAGCACCATACCATTATACGACCGCAAAAATTATAAAACACAGTCGGTAAACAGGAAGTGGTAATCCAATATGGCCGAAAAGGGGAGGCGCAGTATAGAACCCCTTACTGTGGCACCATGCCAAATATCAAGTGTCTGTCATGTGTAGTTGCTGAGAAAAATGCGACGAAAAGTCACAATTTTGAAAATGTAAGTAAATAAAGGGCTACGCCAAGCGCAGCATGATACGACCGCAGCATGTCGTCCACTGAAATTTGAAAAAGTGTAATTTAAAGTGAGTATGGACATAGGAAAGAGCTTGACACAATAATTAGATGGACGCAATAAGAAGATTGACCAAGTAATTAGCTGGACACAAACTAGGGAAAATAAAAATTAGCCCTTATGACTCCTTATGATTCCTCTTTGACCCTCTATAGCTCAGAAACGGTAAGAGCTACGCCCAATCCATTGACATGATGCTGAAAGCTTATATCAAGAGGAATCAAAAGAAAAAAATCCCATCGAAATGCGATGAAAAATAAAATTTAAGGTAATCTGTAAATTTACGATTTTGGCCCCCTTCGGCCCCTCATAGCTCGGAAAGGGTAAGAACTACGCCAAATCCGCTGACATATAACTGAAAACTTACATAAAGAGAAATCAAAGAATAAAATCCCATCGAAATTCGATGAAAAACATAAATTTTAGGTTATCTGTAACTTTAAAAATTTTGGCCCCTTTCAGCCCCTCATAGCTCCGAAACGGTAACAGCTACGCCAAATCTGTTGACATACAAGCTTACATCAAGAGGAATCCAAAGAAAAAAATCCCATCGACATCTGACAAAAAATAAAAATTTTAGGTTATCTGTAAATTTACAATTTTGGCCCCTTCAGCCCCTCATAGCTCGGAAACGGTAAAAGCTACGCCAAATCCGTTGATATAATACTGAAAGCTTACATCAAGAGGAATCCAAAGAAAAAAATCCCATCAAATCTGATGAAAAATTAAACTTTTTGGTTATCTGTAAATGTACGATTTTGGCCCCCTTCGGCCCCTCATAGCTGGGTAAGGAAACAAGTTACCAAAAATCTAATAGTAGAGCGCTCGATAATTTTTCATTAGAATCCTTTGGAAAAAATTGCATCAAAATCGGAACAAAAATAAAAAAATGAAATTTTTGAAATTCGCCCCTTTTGGGCCCCATTTATCTCGTGAACGGTACATGCCACGTGAAATCCGTTGGCATACTGCAGATTGGAAATTTTCTAAGGAGTTTACTGAAAGAAACCCCATCAAAATCCGAAAAGTAATAAAGATTCTACAGTCAAATATGTGAAAACAACAAATTTAACCCCTTTTGGTCCCTTTTTCTAAAACGGGCGGGGCAAGGAACATAAAATTATAGCCTGGGCTAAAGCATGTGCCAAGAAACATCATACTAAAATTTGAAAATGATCTGTTCACTGGAACCAAAGTTATGCTGTCCACAGACACAAAAATACCCAATTTTACCCCTTTTTGGCCCCTTTTTCTGAAACGGTTGGGCCATAAACCCGAAATTACAACCCGGGATAGCCATTATGCCAAGAAACCACATACTGAAATTTGAAGATGATCCGTCCACTAGAAACAAAGTTATGCTGGCCGCCGACGCCGACGACTGCGCCATAACATAATACGACCGCAAAATTTTTGCGGTCGTATAAAAAAGGCACAAAGTGGGTAACAGGAAGTGATGATCCTATATGACCGAAAAGGGGAAGCGCAGTGTAGGACCTAACTGAAGCACCATGCCAAATATCAAGTGGCTGTCATGTGTAGTTGCTGAGAAAAATGCGACGAAAAGTCACAATTTTGAAAATGAAAGTGAAAAAGGCACAAAGTCGGTAAACAGGAAATGGTGATCTGATATAGCCGAAAAGGGGAGGTGCAGTATAGGACCCCATACTGAAACACCATACCAAATATCAAGTGGCTGTCATGTGTAGTTGCTGAGAAAAATGCGACGAATAAGTCACAATTTTGAAAATGAAAGTAAAAAAGGCACAAAGTCGGTAAACAGGAAGTGGTGATCCGATATGGCCAAAAAGGGGAGGCGCAGTATCGGACCCCATACTAAAGCATCATACAAAATATCAAGTGGCTGTCATGTGTGGTAACTGAGACAGAATGACGGACGGACAGAGGTAAAACAGTATACCCCCTCCTTCCGAGCGGGTTTTGTTCTGTAATTAGGGACTCCAATCATTTTGGTCATTTTATTGGAATTTCATTATTTTTCTCATAATCTGTGAAGCAAATGCATTTTATTTTGACATAGTGTTTTAAAATGAATATTATTCATGTGTTTATTTTGAAACTAGTATAAAGTGAACCAGTTAAAAAAGTTTTTCAGGTTTTGTCACTAGTATAGATGAAAATTATTTAGAATATATGTGATTCTACCTTGCAAAAAACAAGATACAAACTCAAGTAAAAAATGGCACCATTTTTTTTTCAAAGCAGACATTTTTCAGTAAAAAAGAAACGATGAGCCAGGCATGTATTGTTTTTTATATGGGTATCATTGGAGAAAATAAGACTTTTGGTACATGCTATATAGTTTTTCTTGTATATTTGATGTAAATTGGTTGATATTTTGGAAAATATGGTCAAGGGTAATTTTGGGTCAAAAAATGAAATCTTGCAATTTTTCTAAATGGAAATGTTATACAAAATGACATTTAAACTGTAGTATACAAAGATATTTGTGTTTAATTGTTGAAATGATGTTACTTTCTGCAAGTACGTTACTGATTAATCTTCGTGTGACAAATATGGTTTGTACCACAAACCATCGAAAAAGGCAGTCCCTGCGCAAAATTTGAAAAAATGCAATTTTATGAAAAAACACAATATTTCAGATGGAAATGAAATGATGAGCTAGCATTTAAAAATGTACAATATGACTTATTTTATACAAATTAGTACATGTATATTGTCATGTTATATTTTTCTTAATTTTTATTTTCAGTTTTTTTGTCTGATTGAAGCCAAGATGGGATGGTTAATTTCACATTTTTTTTTAAATTTGGCCATTTTTGCTTCCCAGCCATTTTCAGAAACAAATAATTCAAAATATATTAGACTGATTCCTATGCATTTTATATTTTTGTAATCACTAGAGTACTGTCATTAAGGATTTAAATAACCAACATGTTGTAATATACTTAAGTACCCGAAATTGGCAGCCAAAAATGGCTCCAAAGGCTATTTTGACGATGGAGAATGGGCCCCAAGGCCTATTTTGACCAGATTTTTAAAAGTCTTATGATATCATACACTATTTTTTAATAATTTATGTAGAAGAACTATTGTTATTCTTTTAATTTACAAAAAATTATAGTATATGGTGAAAAAATACAGATTATATTGCTGTCCAAAGTTGGGTCCGCTACTACCGTGGACCTTGGTGCCATTCAAAAAATGACTAAGTCCATCATATTTTTTTGCATTTTCAGTTGCATATTTCTCAGAGTTAAAATATCTTAAAAATAATAAATTTTGGTATTTCTTATCTTTGGGCATAAGTTAACAAAGTTTTACCAATAATATGTGTCTATCAACAATAACAACCACATATTTTTATGTTGAAATTGGGTTCATTTACCAATGACATCATTGGACGTAGACTTTTTCCAAATTTTGCCCCTGTTTTTGTCAACTTTGAATTATTGTAACTTTTTTAATTCTCAACTGATTTTCAATCTGTTTGTTGCATTTTGTTTCTTATTTTATGCTCTTTTCTACTGTATTATTTACAATAATTAGTACTGATTGCATATTTTTCTCTTGGAGTCCCTACTGTAATTTCCAAGGTGTGTAATAAAGTCCTTGACATGCTGAACATTTCCGTACTATATCTCCACTATTATGAGACATGAGACCAATAAAACAGACAAGTGTAGATCCCAATACAAGTCTCACAAAGAAAAAACACAAACAACAAAAACAAAACAAAATGATAAAAAAACAAGAGCTGTCGCCGAATAACAACCAGGTATACCCCCACTCATTGAACCCTGGATCAAAAATTCATGTTTTCACTAAATTTCGTAATTAAGTCCAATTTTTGTCAAACAGGAAGTATGTATCTGACATGACTCAAAATAGGATGTTCCTTACAACTAGTCATATAGAGGCTGCATACGAGATTTGAAATCAATCCCTCTTGTAGAAGCTGAGAAAAATGCGATGAAAAATTCATGTTTTCACTACATTTTGTTACAAAGTCCACATTCCACCAAACAGGAAGTACATATCCAACAGGACTCAAAATATGACGTTCCTTATAACTTACCATATAAAGACTGCATACCGATTTTGAAATCAATCCCTCTTGTAGAAGCTGAGAAAAATGCGACAAAAAATTCATGTTTTCACTACATTTTGTGACAAAGTCCTCATTGGGTCAAACAGGAAGTACACATCTGACAGGACTCAAAATAGGACGTTCCTTACAACTTACCATATAGAGGCTGCATACCAATTTTGAAATCAATCCCTCTTGTAGAAGCTGAGAAAAATGTGACGAAAAATTCATGTTTTTACGATTTGACTACCGACTTTGACATTTTCCCGGATTGAATCACTCACAGTGTGACGGGTGCTGTTAACAGAGCAGGACATGCTTACCCTTCCAGAGCACCTGATGTCACTCTCAGTTTCACTGGAGTTCACACTGTGAGTGCCGTTGTTCTGAATGTTGTGGTTTCTGGTTCTGTGCTTTGTGTCTGTCTGGCGTCATTGTTTTTGTGTCTAACGTCATTGTTTTCTGTGTTCTCGTTTTTGCCCTGTCTTTGGACTTCGATTTTTGTGAGTGTCACCCCTTTGTTCCTTCGGTATTCTACTGCCGTTGTTTCACTACATTTTGTAACAGTCACATTTCCTCAAACAGGAAGTACACATCCGACAAGACTCAAAATAGGATGTTCCCTACAATTAACCATAAATAGGCTGCATACCAATTTTGAAATCAATCCCTCTTGTAGAAGCTGAAAAAAATGCGACGAAAAAGTCATGTTTTCACTACATTTTGTGACAAAGTCCACATTTTGCCAAACAGGAAGTACACATCTGACAGGACTAAAAATAGGAAGTTCCTTACAACTAACCATATAGAGGCTGCATACCAATTTTGAAATCAATCCCTCATGTAGAAGCTGAGAAAAATGTGATGAAATTTTTTTCAGATGCACGGACGAACAAGGTGAATGCAGTATACCCCCTCTCTAGTATGGGGTATAATATTGGATTGAAAAATTGATGTCAAGGTCAAAGGCTTTATTGCAGACAGTTATGCATTGTCAAATGCCAACCTACA
>MJUU01032408.1:0-31396 GCA_002080025.1 Modiolus philippinarum
CAAACAAAGCGGTTCATATGATGTATGCTAGCTTAATTTCTTAAATTCTTAATTTCTCTCTTTCTTTCTCCTTATATATGTATATTTATTATTTCAATGTCAAAAGATAAGTTTGTATGTGTATATCTTGTACGCTGCCATACTGTGTGTAATACCGTATGCCTAAGGAGAGGGCACATATCAAATGGTATAATTGTTGCCCAATCCTATTGTTTTTCTATGCAATAAAATATCAAACTATCTGATATGATAAATGCAGGGTAAATGTAGGTAGATTTTAGAATCACTTAAGTTTAAGCTATTATCATAGCTGGCAGACCTAGTCATATTTCCGACATCTGCGTTAGTTTTGGTTCCTTATCAATTGGGCTACTGTACTGTAACGACAAGTTTTATATGTAATAGTTCTGCCCTTGGTTGTTTTTGGCGTTACATGTATTTTGAGATCCTTTGGGTGATTAGTGCAATTTAAGCTTCAAAGCATATTCTGCTTTCTAGTTTTCCGAATCGTTTTGAATTAATTTTGCACTGAAAAGACATAAGTCATCGAAATCGCCATCTGCAGCGGAACTTAATTTATTTACAGTTTTTATTTAGGGTCGATTCAATAAATGTGCCCCTACCGGACCTTCTTGACCAATCAAATGCAGTGATGTTGTGACTGATTCATTGTTTGCTTCTATATCAAAAACTGACTGTTCCTTTGTAAAAAGATGACAAAATGTTACATTGTGTATGAAAGTACACAATATTGTGTCTGTTCGATTCAACATTTGATGACATTGTGTTTTCTGTAACACAGAAGCTGACAAAAGATATACACGTCACAAGCTGACGGCGGGGACAGATTTATTGAATGGGTTCTAAAACATCGTCTACTTAGGTTGTGCTTGAATCCCTAAACACATAAACAGTATCTCATATTGCTTAAGTTATACTCATGAAAATTTTCAAAAATAAATGCAAAATATAATATGATAAATACTGTTGTTCAAGCCATAAAGGAACTGATAGCAGTTTTTGACGTTCCACGGATAGTTTTTTTCTTGTTTAAGTTACTTGGGTGAAATCCCTTATTAAATAATCTTTATTCACAATCGCACAATTACGCCCCTGAGGGATGATGGCACAAACAAAATACAAATACAAAATACATTACACAAATACAATGAACTTATGCAGTCTGGGAGTCCACTTTCCTCAGTATTAATGACTTTTTTATAAATGGAGCAACATACTGCATGCATTGAAAAGACGAAATCAAGTATTTGAGTTGAAGATTTTTGTTTAATTTGTAAAATTCTGGGAAAATTTTACTTATATTTTTCATTAATTCTTTACGTTCACTTTCATATTTCGGACATGTGAAAAAATAATGAGTTTCATTTTCAATTTCATTTAAATTACAGTATTTACAAATTCTATTTTCTCTTTTGATTTTTTCATACCTACCTCTCTCAATTTCTACAAAATGATCACTTATTCGAATTTTGCATATTTTTTTTCTATTTTCATATTCCAGTTTTAAAATAAATTCTTCAATAATGTAATTTGTTTTTATTTTACTATACAAGAAAATTTTGTTGCTTTCAGTTGTCAAAAAATAATTTTTCATAATTATTTTTTAGATTTAGTTTAATTTTCTTTGTGAAACTATATTTGTCTTTTTATAATCAGTATTTGTTATTTCATTTAAGTCTATATTGTTAGATACACATACACAGTGATTCTCCCATTCTCAGCAGTCGCTTATATACGAACTCAACTTTTCATCAAGCGAGCTTTGATCAAATTTCTGCAAACGGTTTCCTGTCATTTTATTTTTTTTTTCAAGTTTACGGTAAATTCCTCTAAGAAAAAAAAATCACATTTAGCTTTGTCGTGATTTCAAAATATTGCCTCAGTCTCCATAGCAAAACTTCGCTCGCACATTGAAACCCGCAATTTGAATGCCTCGAGTGAGGAAATATTTTGAAAGCACTCCTATACCTGAAGAAGAATCTATATTATGTCTTTATTTTTTTGTAGAAATTGAGAAAATGGGGATGGGGTGGGGGTGGCTAAATACAGTCACTGTATTTTAATTAACTTTCATATTGATGTGATTGGTCATGTAAATAATATTTTAAGCTAATTACTCAAAGTGTTAATTATTAACAATAAGTCACAGCCGAATGATTGTAAATACTTGGAGAATTCTCTATTTTAAGATCAAGAGATAGGTTGAGTTTATTTAAATCAGATATCGATAAAATGTTTTGAAATAAACAGGTGGTGAATTTTGATACACAAAAGCCTTTTGAAATATATTCCAAT
This sequence comes from Modiolus philippinarum, assembly GCA_002080025.1. Classification (NCBI taxonomy): domain Eukaryota; kingdom Metazoa; phylum Mollusca; class Bivalvia; order Mytilida; family Modiolidae; genus Modiolus; species Modiolus philippinarum. Next base: position 2,317 of record MJUU01032408.1, read on the forward strand.
AAACGATAATGTTTATTGCATGACTCTTTTGTATTCTTTCACTTTTATTTACTTAAAAATTAGATAATTAAAAGTGTAAAAAAACAAGAATAATTCAAGAGACTTCTCAGCTAACAGCTTTCAATTACAACAAGTTTGACCTTCCGTGTCCCCCTTTTTAAGTACCGGGTTTTCATGCAATTTATTTCAATTTTAAGCAATTGTCAATTTGATTGTTGATCGTCAAAGTTTATATAATGACGCCTTCAATCTTTAGTTCCCTAATGACAAACAATGAGGCATTTTATGTTCTTTTAACAATTTTAACTGCGAAACCATTACTAGTATATCAAATATCACTAAACGTGAAACTTAGATCATTATGTGTACCGATAGCCCTTTCATCATCAGACATATCTATGATATGGAATTATATTTAGCATGTGAAAACCACGATGAAAGGCGTAACGGAAGTACGGAGACAAATGTCAGAGAAACCAACTTGCTAATCAAAGACTAAACAATCACGCTTAAATTCTAGCGACTGCAAATGTAATGCCGCCATTTCTGAGAGCTGCCATGTACAGTTTAAACGTACCATTTATTTAGCTCAAAGAACAGACAAATCGGATCAGACACAAGTAAATCATGCGAATGAAGTCTTCCCCGTATTACAATAATTAACATACAACATAAGAGCTACCATGTAGTGTACACGTTTACTCCGTTTCCCTTGTATTTGTTTGTTTAACAACCTCAAATTTCGGAATTTCATTGGGATTTGAAAAAAAAATATGTGTGCACATAAGTATGCACAATTTCAAATCAAGAAACATTGGGGATTTTATAACATTGATAAAGCATTTAATGTCCTTCATGTAACACAAATGAAATCGGGGATGGGTTCCATTAAATCTTCAACTGTACGATCAGAAGATTGACCACTTTGGCAACTTAAAGGTCTCTTCGGTGCAGACAAAATTGTGACAATCGTTTGAATCTTGAGCCAAAGAGCTACGAAATAGCAACCATTATGAGGAGATGAAACATGCGTATTCAATGCCTAAGTCACAATTAGCATGGTTAATCCCATGACAGAGATTCGAAGCGACCTTTTTTCACCACAGAGTGTTAGGTATATCGCTTGTCTTGGTGTCCTTAAGCACGTCCTTGCCATCTTATTTGTCATTTTGTATCAGTATTTCACAAGTTTGTACGTTAATGCATTGTAGATCCATATAAACATTATATTGATGTTAAAGACAGCACCTGCGTAGTTAGCTTCCAGTTGTGTTCATTTTTTTATTTTGATCTATCTGAAGACCAATAAAATCTCATTACAAAAACGTACTTTACAAAATATATCGTGATTACAGAACATAAACAAAGAATAATATCCGGTTTGTTATTAATTAATCCGAAATAATTAGTATTAGATGTTCAGCCTTTTTCATGACACAGGCACAAAAAACAGTGTGACAGATTAATTTTTCTAGTAGTTCAGGATATCGGGTAAGGATGTAATTTGTTGTGCAAGAGATTTGTCTGTGAAGAGAAGGACAAACGGAAATTCAAAAAACAAGGAAAACATGAAGAGATAGTCTTGAAATTAATTAAAGGATACTTACATGTTACAGGTTAAATAACGTCAACTTTCGACAGGCAAAAAATCCCGGAGATGTGATATTGAAGTTAGAGGAAGACAGTATACAATTATGGCCCACTGTTCAGGAAAACATCAAATTTTGTCAACCTTTCAAAGGGTTGACAAATCTGAATATTTTCCGTTAGCAGAGGGACAAAATTGTGTTACTTTAAGATTAAATCTTCAAACAATTACTTAACTGCCCAAGAGATTGAAAAATAAGCTGGATCGCGTGATCGACACAGCTAGATTTTTCGGCATAACCGTATTTGACCTCGGAGGTTTTACCTATTTTTCACCGTTTCAATCATAAAAATGTGCCGTAAGCTTGGTATGCCAGCTTTTCTGCCATATTTGTTTTGACCAGAAAAACTGACATAGTTATCTCCCTTTGATGCGGGAAAATAGGATAATAAATGTAGGTTGTCTGTCGGAGTTGCTTGTTGTTTTGGAAGCAAAGGCATGCAGTAAACTTCGTTTTGCTTGTACACGTATTTTAATGAGTAACCTCTCACGAGCAGTATTAGAATCAAATAATATGGAAAGCCATAATTCATACAATGTCAAAAACAAGAAAATTCATTATATCCACCCAGATTTTTAATAAATACTCACAAATTATATGTCTTAATTTAACAATAAAATCACTTCGAGTTATAAAGTACTGACTTATTTTTCATTTCCTTACTTAAGGTGTTTGGTAACTTCAAGACGAAGAATAATTATTGCAAAGGTCAACTAAGTGGCAAAACTTTCAATGGATCGAAGTCAAGCTTTACAACCCACGCCTACATTCTGTTACCTTAAAAAGACTACACAATGTATACATTTCAAACGGGAAAGTTTACAGTTGTACACAATGTGTACTTTTAACGATCGCAGATCCGTTTTAGAATGTAAGCTTGGGGTGTAAACTTTGACTCTTTTGTCACTTGGTTGACCTTAGCAATAAAGCGATGTTCCATTGCTTGGTTTACCAATTATTGCAATGGTCAACCAAGTGGCAAACTATCACTTAATCGAAGTCAAGATTTACAATCCACGCCTACATTCTATAACCTTAAAAAGACTACACAGTGTATACATATCAAACGGGAAAGGTTACAAATATATGCAATGTGCACTTTTAACGACCGCACATCCGTTTTAGAATGTAAGCTTGGGGTGTAAACTTTGACTTCTGTTCAGTAAAACTTTTGCCACTTGGTTGACCGTAGCAATATTTGTATAGACTTTGTCCCGTATGCGTTTACCCTGGATGGAACCAATGACATAGTGATGGGTGTTGTATACAGAGCAGGACATGTCACTCTGTTTTTTAGAGTTCAAAATATTAGTCCTTTCGTTTTTAGTATGATCTTTATGATGTTTGTGTATTATGTGGGTGTGTGGTGTCTTTGGTATTCCGTCTTCTCGTGTTCTTACTTTTGCCTAGTCTCTGGACTTTGATTTACGTAAATTTGTGCTTTGTTCTTTTATTACACGTAGCTCGGCATTTCCGCTACACTAGAAAACAACTGACCGAGCGGTTACGATTGCCAAATACTCGTAAGACACCTTTAACCTTGAGATATGTTTATGCAATTCATTAGATATCTTCACAATTATTGTTTATAAAATGTAAGACAAAAAGTACAGTGCATAAAAATCCACCATGGTTCAGGAGACATAATTTCAGAACCACTTTGAGTCTGTTATTACACACTCTTTACCACCTAAAGGAATTGGTCCGATTGATCGGCTAGAAATTTAACATTTCTTAACGCCTCACGGAAAGAGTTCGATTGGTGGGCACGGCATAAAACACTACATTACCGTCTAACGGAAAGGTTTCATTAGAAGAGCTCGGCATTTCGCCTAAAGGAATCGGTCCGTTTGGTACCGTGGACACGGCATTAAACACTGCGTATACCGTCTAACGGAATGGGTCCTTTTAATGGGTTCGGTATTTGCACCTTACGGAATTTGCTCAGTAGATGGGTTTGGCATTAGATATTACATTAACGTCTCATGGAGTGAGCTCGATGGGTTCGGCATTAAAACATTACATTTCCGCCACACGGAATGCGTTCAATAAATGGACTCTGCATTAAATACTACATAAACGCGGTATTTACACTACAATATTACCGACGCTCGGAATGTGTTAAATAGATGGGTACAGAATGGGTCAGTAAATTGGTTATTTATACCCTCCGCTTTAGCTATATAGTGATCATGGTTTCCGTTCGTCCGTCCGTCCGTCCGTTTGTTATTATGAATCTTCTTATTATATGTTGTAAACAATTTGTGAATTTGTATGTCATTGTTTATTATATATTTTTGCTTTAACCCGTTAGGGTTTATTTGTGCAAATAAAGCATTATAATACAATTAAGTTATTCCGTCCGCCAAAGGGTACATACTTTGTGGCGACAACTCATCCTAGACCACTTGGTGAAATTTAATGAAACTTTCACAGAATGTTCAGTACATATTGCCATTGTGCTGCACCTATTAAAAAATTTGATTTGACTTGATTTTTTTTTTGTTTTTGGTGATTTTCTACATCTAAAATCATATGGGGGAGCAGGGGAATGTTTTTGTGATCTTCACAGTTTTCTAGTTTGTTGTACATTTATATTCAGTTTTATATTGTCCCCTTTACCCGTGTTTCCTGATAAATAAAAAAAAAAACAAATCATACCTTGCTATCGACAATCACTGCAGATCCTTTATGATAACAGATAACCAATCTTTCATTCGTTTAAGTATCCCAATTGGATAGACCTGCTAAGTACTATCTAAATACATGCTGACATTTTCTATTTTATTTCTCCAATGAAATATTTACCACATTTTCCCAATACACAAACGAAGTTATCGAAATAATTTGACAGAACGACCAGGGCACAAGTTTCATAGATTCGATGCAGAAATACGATTATCTATGCTGATTTTCGATGTAGATTTCAACTGTCAATCATCACAGTTAATCTTTTCTTCGCCGCTGATGACTATAATCCCTTATATAGTAAAATATTAATATTAGCAAATTTTCACGACTCTATCGGGGATTTTTATTAGATATTTTCCATCAGAGGATTGCATTTCATCATTAGCTTCTGTGTTTTCTATTGTGTTTATCGAAATAGAAAATATATTGGCGTTATATTATACATGTAGAATAACAGATATTAGCACCAAGGCGATGTAATATTTATGAAGGCTCGTTATTGTGAATAATTAATTTCATATAAAACATATGTTTAATAAAAAAGTCAATTATAGGTAAGAAATTGTCTGTTTTGGTGATATGTCAATCTCGCCATTTTCGATTTTTAGTTCATTGCAATACAAATCTTGTAAAAATGGTACCTTGTCCTGTAAATCTTAACCTTGCATGTATGAAGCATCGGATTAAATATAGATGCTCTTTTAGGTAGGAGAGATTTATAATATTTCTTCACCTGAGAGAGTAAAATTCGATTTTCAACACGCGAGCTTTAGCGAGCATGTTAAGATAAAAATTTTACACACTTATGTAATTACAGCCCTGCTAAGTGAGAATATTTCTCCCAAGAAATTTGTTTACACTCAGACAAAAATAAAATTGAAAGAGTCTTCTAGTGGAAGTTTAACATATCCCTGTTGGTTCAAAGGTCGCCTCCGTATAAAACCACCATGGGACTGCTTAGAATGGGAGGAATAAACGTTTGATTGGTTTGTTTCCATATGTTAACAGTTTTATTTTGCTAATTTTACGATAAACGAGAAACTCTTTGAGACTGACATTCTACGAAAAAGATGGGGTTCACAATAATATATAATTTAAAGAAAGAAAAAACAGAAGAACGATTTTAAGAGTGCGCATCACCTTCATTTTTTAGCATTACGGATATATATACACGAAGCCCTGCTGGTTGCAGAAAAGGAATGGAATTGTAATTTAGAAAAATCACACGCCCTATTTAAAAGCTATTGACTTTCATCGTATTTAATTTACATTTCAACGTTTGAACTTGCATATGAAGCTTGAACTCCTCTGTGCGACAACGCAACAGGTTAACTATATACAAGGAAAAATTAAATGCTTTCGTACATTTCGTGATTTTTCCAACTTCTTGCATCACCTATTTTTTATTGCCCTTAATGAATGACAAGAAATTTACTTAAATTCACATATTTTTGAAAAAAGAAGGCAAATTGTAACATTAAGAATAAGTGATCTTAATTTGTTAATAGAAAAGGTAGATACTTAAAGATACCTAGAGAGAAAAGACTAATATGCCAGTTTTGCAATATTTTGGATGATGAATTACATTTTTTGTTATACTGTAAGAAAAATTCTACTTTACGATCAGATCTTTTCAACGTAATTATTTCTGAATATGCTAAAAATTTTAACACGTTCACTGAAAATGAGAAAATTAAATTTTTGCTGTGCCCATCAGTACTAAGGCAAGTAGAAAAAATAGGGTCCTTTATAAAACGGTCATTAGATCTGAGGAAAGGGGACTCGTAACTATGTTATTTTTTACTTGCTTGTTTAAGTTTTATTTGTTTTATTTGTTAATGTCACAAACAATGTTTATATGACAATAAATATTTGATTTGATTTGATTTGATTTGATATATTTAATCTTATTTAATGATATTGTATGTAGTTTCCACTGAAGAGGGCTGTAATAAAAGCCGAAACGTTTGGAAATATGGTTTAGAGTTTTTCATTATTTAATCTTATTGATATAGAATTATTATTATTATTATTATTTTCACAACTTTTTCATATTTATTATCACTTTTATTTGTATTTCGGGTACAAGAAATAAATAAAAAATACATTAAAAAAGCAGAAAATAACACTAAAAAGTGTCTTACCATATAAGCCTGCTTAGTTCTGGAATCGTTATACTTTCACGGAAATTCCCTATCGCATGTGTCACACTTGTTGATATGTTTTAAGGTCCTCTGTCAATCTCATCCCATGGAGGCGAGAAAATTCAAATAAGTTTGACAACAGTTGGGTTCGTAAATTATGCATAAAGTTTATCGGCACCATATTTTCTCTACCATTTTATTTATTTGAATGGCAAACTTGCTAATGGTGGGTCTCAATAGGTTTAGAAATAATCTAATTAACCAATCAATGTCCTATTGATAGTTAGTTGTTTCAAAGAAGCACGTGCCCATTGTCTTCTGATTTCTAGCAAATGGTCGTCTGCTTGGTTTTGCTGCTGGTCGATTTGATTTTAATTGGAGTAGGTAAATAGAATTTATTTCTGAAAAAGTGTTGATCTTTTAAAGATGAATGCTTTCATCGATTATTTTAAATGGAAACAGTAAACGAAAGGCTCTTTTAGTCAATAGTTAATGATCGCTACATCGTTGTTGATCAATGTATTATGTGTCTTGTCAGATCCGACCCACCTTGCCAATTAAGTTAAATTATTTGACAAGTCGTGTGACCAGTTCGTGCCAAACTATCTTAATATTGTTGTAAGAGTTTAACAAATTTAATCTTTTATCCAAATATTGTATAAAATTGTTCGATTTATCATCATGGTTTAATCAGTCATTTTCTGATTGAAGTTGTTGATGTATGCAGTCTTGCGTTTTGGCTACAATTTAAGAATAAATACACCGGCAAACGAATTCCAGAGCAAAAAGGAATAAAGAGCAAATTCTAAAATCAGAAAAAAGGCAATTCATATTAATTAACACAAAATGAGACAAAATTATAAAGATAAAACAAGTACCAAATTTTAAGTGAACATGAATGCAAGAATGCCACAAAACTAAAGAACTGGCAGTGTGGACCCGTACAAAAGTGGAGGTGCTACGGAAGGGTAAGCATGATCTGCTTCATGCATGGTACACGTCATACAGCCAGCTATTATTAAGTGTAAAAGATCTGTTTGGTAGCCGATTGATAAAGTAAGTTTTTTTAACCCAAAGTCAAAACCTATTAAAATAAAAAATAATAATAATAATATGGGATATAAACGGGATATATGGGACTTACAAAAGGTGTTGAAAGCATGTACACATTAAAAAAGAAAAGAAGATAGAAACACATACAATGACCGAGAATTTCAATCTCAGGCCATACTTCACGAAAGAACGCCACAATAAAAATACGATCGAAAAACAATAAATTTAAGCAATAACAGTACATTATTAGAATAACCGAGGGCGTCAGTCGTAGATTTGAAGGTAAAAATTCAGTTTACAAGAGACGTGAAGCGGAACCTGTAAACGGATAATCAAGATTGACACCCTCGGGTATTCAGATAATGTCCTTTTTTCCATACAAGGAACCAGACTTAACAGGAAACCTACCCTGTCCCACGTGTGTAGATGGTCGCATTGACGGTCTTTTCTGACCAATCAAAATTTCCCTTATATAAAAGTGGCATTAGAATAACAAATGAATACCGAAACAATAACCAAAAATCATAGATCCAAAATACATGATAATGTGAGGATTACACAGAGACACAAAATAAATGACGATGATGAAACAAACAAAACATAATGCAAACGCCACTAAAATAAAGTACTAATAGAGTGAACCGCTAAAAACAATGTAATCAGGTGCTCTGGAAAAATAAGACAACGGGTAAAGGTACATGGGACGGCCGGATTTTTTTTTTGAAACCTCTGCATATATACGTTAAGAAAAAAAACGAAGTGGTCCAGGTCTGCATTCGGAATGGATTTGGCGGGAAAATTAATAAGCCATGTTCTCTCATTTTTTTATCAAATTCCTCAGCATCGGTCAGGAAATGTGAAAACTCGGAGAAATTATTGGAAGTGTTTATTTTATCACTTTTTATATATCTATCGAGACTGAGTTTTAATAATGGGATATCACAAACAACTTTTATTTGATGTTATTTTGTTCATTCGTTCGTGTAAGACCTTAAGGATGCTCGCTGGTCACGTTTTGGGATTTCTGTCAGATTTTCGGACTTCTCTGGGTTTTATCCATTCAAAAGCATTATAATTTTTTGTCCACAAATCTCCATATTTTGTTTGATAATTTAAAGACTATAAAGTCTTTGAATTTGAATTTGATAATTTCATTTTATACATCTTTAGCAGCATTCTGACAAATTTTCATGAAATCCTATTTATTATGTCACATTCGTTCATGGATAAACACAAATTATATCTTTTTTCAGTTTTCTAACAAAAAATATCAATAATTTGAAATCCTATGTGTTTTCAAAATTGACCAGCGAATGCCTCTGAAAGGTAATAAAGGATATGGCATGTTTAAATACCATTATAAGAGATACGATTTTTTGTTTCATTTGTTTCAGCGACGTATTTAAAGCCAGCTGCATTTTATTTGTAATAATGTTTCATGCAAACTTGAACTTGAAAAATCATAATACAAACTGCTGGGAAACAAATTAAACCGGTTTCTACCCGTTTGGGTAATTTACATCAAATAACATGCACGTGTTTGAAAATATCAGTCGTCAATCAATGGTTTCTTGTCATAATTCATCGAGTAAAATCGCCATTTAAATTGTGTTTTACATGATAAATGAGGAATTGATGCATATATGGGAAATTGAAACCTGATCACATTCAATTAACACCAAAAAGAAAATAAATAATTACTATAGAATTATAATTAATATTGCAAGTGATACATTTGGTTTGATTATTTTGCAGAAAACATATCGGTAATATTTACATGTTCTAGATTTACCGGAAGTGGTGGTGTTGGCACAATGGTGGCACGGTAACAATTGGTTTGTCCAGATATAAATCGAATAAACCTTTGCGACTGAAAAATCAAGTCTGGATATTTTTTAATTGTTCAGATTGGCATTAGAAGTCTGGAAACTAATACATTGTTGCATCAGTGGTGGATACAGACTTACTGCTAAAGAGGTTGGGGGGGGGGGGTGGCGCGACGGCATAAGGCGATGGAAAGACGAACCCAATTTAAAAAAAAACTAGGAATTTCAAATATATTTTTTTCAACCTAAGGATGGCCCGGACACCCCCTGGATCCGCCACTGTGCATGTATATGTACACTTTTAAAGTAATTTTATTTGTTCAAACATTATACTTTTGAGTTATAAATTTTAGATATTAATCGGCTTGCAAAAAAAAGAATTAATACAATGCACCGACTGGCATCTCTGCAAGTTTTACTATATTCGAAACTGCAATATACCCAGTCATTATGTGTGTAACGTGACTGGTCCAAATGTACTCCTGTTTATAGAGCTATCGGGTCGAACAGAACATGGCATCAAAACATAATACGAAGACAAGGTCTTATCTTAACATTTAATTCCTGCCTGAATTTAACTTTCTTAGTGTATATATTATAAACATGCAGGTTACAGATTTCATAAGTTTTTGAATACCTTTAAGAAGTTTTATAACAAATCTAAATATGGAGTTACTCGCAAACAGCTTATTACTAAGGGCATTTCTAATCCCCGTTTTTACGGTTATGTTTTTAAAAATGCCAGAAACTAATTAAAAATCCAGAAAAGCTAGGACGTAACTTACAACATTTTTTGCGTAATAGGGGATATTGACATGATACTCGGCTTGCATCCGTTAAATAAGCTTTGAGATCTAGTGACCTGAAAATTTTACATACATACTGGCCTCTCACTGATGTCTACTGAGATGATTCTTGACTAAATCCTGCGGGAAGTTTTGAGTTTGATTTTTCTTCCGTAGTGAAACAGTGTTCTACCAGCAGACTAGGCTCCTTTAGCTAGCCGACAGTTTAGCGGCGAGCACCCTTGACCCATCTTTCTAAATTGCGTATTGTCATATTTTTTCCTTTCAAGATTTTGGTCGAGGAGTTAGTAGTCTACCTGTACTGGGTTTTATTCGTATGTTTACTATACTATAGGGAAACGGGACAGATAAAGGGGAGGTTTTGGTACCAATAAACCGGTTTAACCCTACCGCTGGCTTTTGCTAGTGCCGGTACCAAGTCCGGCTGTCCTGAACTCCTATCGCTGTTTACGTTTGTCTTGTGTCTTATTTGTGTTTCCTAGCAGATTGTGGCATGTAATTATAATTTTCAGCCATTGTAGGTGTTTCCTGTTGTCCCTTTTATTTCAGGTATGCATGCAACAGCGAACCAGACAAGCTTGGTATGCTTCATGGCTTGTAAATTGAATATTTAGAATATTTCTAAGTTGAGTTGATTCTTCGCAAATCCATTCTTTTTATGACCTGCGTTCTATTTGATTCTCTCTGAATTATGATTAATGCTATTTTTACTAGAAATTAACTTACTAATATGTTGATTACTAACCTTTTCAAAAACCATTCGATCATGACTTAGTTTTGATTGTCCGTATGTCATGGTATGATATATATATTCTTAATCCGTCAACACCCGATGATAATAAAACAGTGGTATCTTATATACAGCAGTCATTAGAACTGAGGAAAGATGACCCTCATACTGTTTTAGTATCAGAATAATACTGTCTTACTTTTTCTTTTTTGTTTTATTTGTTTATATTTGTTATCATTGTTTAAAGGTATTGTTTAAATGTCTTTGCTATAACCCTTATGGGTTAAATAGTTTTCAATAAAGTATATAAGTAAATACGGAAGTTTAACTACTGTGAATTTATTTTCTGCATATGCGCGTTTCGACAACTTATGTCTCTTCAATGGACTTCAGTGCGGATAAAATCTAAACTTTTGGCAGGCCATTTACCCAAAGATGATAAAAAAAAACTAATAGAGAACAAATAACCAATTATTTAAATGTAAAGCCAAAATCAGCTGAGGACAGAGCTTTGCATGAGGGAGAGACTTCCTTGTTTCAACAATTGCAAGGTTTCAAATACAATCGGTTATCGGGTCATGATCAGCACGGAAGTACTGACTACTTGGCTAGGGAATACCCCCGGGACTAACAGTCCACATCGAACCAGTGGTAGCAAATAACTAAATATCGAAGTTACTGTACATGGTCTTTTAAGATGTGAATATTACGATATAAAATGCAACAAGATACGTTTCCATGGTTATCAATTGCTTTCATTTTATAGATTATTTTAAGTGGGGGATAATTAACAGAAAGAACTATCTTCATCTTTTAAAATTGAAAGCATAATCATTATTAACATACATCGTGCAGTTAGATTTTGACAAATTGAATTTCTATGCACGTACGTGCGCACTCATTCAATTCTGCAATTGAAGATCGTTTTTATAAGCAATGGGCATGATGCAATAAACGTTAACATTATTCAAAATTTAACGGTTTTCTTAAAATCTATCAGTTATTTCTTTGCTATGTAAATTTAAACAGGCTGGAAACAATGAGGTTCACGCGACAGTCGCCATATTTGTGGGAAACCATAATTCAATGAATAAGAATAAATTGTTTCAATAGATCTCAATAAAAATTTGAATTTCCATTTCCAACAAGTAACGATTAGAAAAGAAGAAAGTCATCAAAATTTGACACTAGTAAATGAACACTTTATTGAGTTGTCGTTTGCCAGCCTCGCGCGCGCTTTGTTGTCTTCTGCTGGTAATTTAACGCTCGTTAGGTGGGTCGTATTTCTATTTTCATGTGTAAACAACATTTTCTTACAGAAATGTCAGGCTTAATTTGATAATTGACATATTTGCCAATATTTTTTTTCTAGAAAAGAGATGTTTTGCTATGACGAATATACATGAAATACGATACTTTTTCGCTACGAAAATTGATGAAACTTCTATTATTATTTTGTTTAAGTTGTTAATTTGTTTCTTTCATAAATTCTTAATTTATACTAAGTCTTATCTTGCCTAAACCACATCAAAATTTTGCGAAAGCAATTCTGTTCTTATGAAATTTTGTATTATATATCATGTATATTTCTATGTTGACTATATAAAAAGGTCTGTAGTTAACTACGAAAATGAGGTCCACATTGGCCAATTTTTTATGTTGAACACATTTTGTGAATTTGTATGATACATTTATTGTATGTCATTGTTTATTTTCTGTTTTGCTTTAACCCGTTAGGGTTTAATTATGCAAATAAAGTATTAAAAATGAAATGGCCAATTTGATTTTTTTATCTGGTGAATTCGCCAAAATTTTGACTGCAACGTATTTTTAAAATAGTAATTCCGGCTGATGAAAGCAAGTGTTCTAATCGGAGAGGGGGTGATTCAGTGCACCTTGAACCAGCGAAAACACTTTTTTCAACTCTCAGTTATAATATCAGTGGCGGATTTAGGGGGGACCCGGGGTGCCCCCCCCCCCCCTTAGGTCGGAAAATATTTAAAATGCCAAGGTTTTTTTTTTTTAAAAAATGGGTTCCGGGCCCCCTTTTGAAAAAAAAATATTGGTCCCCCTTAGCAGAAAGTCTGGATCCGCCACTGAATATCACCTTCCAGTTCACGACCTTGTATTGATTTGAATAAAAAAAATGCAAGGATATGGAGTCAAAGTCTCTCATAATACATGGTAAAACCAAGCAATGGAACAACGACTTTATTGTTGTCCTTCAACTCAAAGTCACCATGAAGCCTTCAATGATGACTTAATTGCCCATACATCATAGTAAGTTCAAGACGGTCCCTAGCACTAGATGTTGAACCACGCTACATCCATGTTTTTACTAGTCATGAATGCTGCAGAATCGTCAACAAACATAAAATCAACTGACAAAGTGTTCTTCCAATCGCTGTCATTAAAATTCATTTACTTCAGGTTAATGGAATACTTTATGGCCATCAAAAATATTTTGTTAATAAATTCAATAACATGTAAGTGATGCATCCATTTAAAATCAATTTCATTAGCTAAATCAATCCATGTCGTAGCAAGTTTTCTGCATTTCGGATTTAATAGAAAGCTCCATGATTGGGAGTGTAACAGTTTGCTTTTATAACATATTGATATCTGATTGATTGTTTAATATTGGTATGGAGTGACATTTGTTTGACATGTATATGTCGGTTCACACATCTCTGAAATAATGTTCTGCTTGAGGGGTTGATTACAGAATGCATGTGTCGAAATTCAGGTTCAAAGTCCCCTAAAAATTTGATTTATGGTGAGAGTGTTTCTAAATGTATTTATATGTGTGGGTCGGATTGTTCCCATCTTTGCTAGCCAAGGGTTACGATCCACTCCTCTCTTCTTTGAAGAGGAGAGGAGCGGAGCGTAATCCTTTGTAGCGAAGATGGGTTGTTCCCGAATCCTGAACAAAATACTAATTAATGAATTCAACAAATTCTGCTTTCATTTGAAATCGAATAAATCTATTTCTTTTTCAAGTATAGTGATGACCGACTACGTTTTAGATTTTCACCGTGCTATTTCGACGCCGATTCCGTTTAATGTGTGAAAAATAGAAATGAGCTCGATTCTAAGTTTGCAATGATTTTCATTTCCGGAGAAAAAATAGTTTTAATTTTCGAGAATTTTTTAGTACAGTGTAGTATACGATTTCCAGAAATCTTAATATGTAAATATATAACTAAATTTAGAACTAGTGACCATTCGCTTCAAATTGAAATCGGGAGATATAAAAAAATACCTAGAGACCAGAGATTTTGTTTAAGCTGTAAACAAAAATTAGATGACGAATATCACTTTTTTCTACATTGTCCTATAAATAATCATCTGCGTAACGAACTAGAATTTAATTTAGATTTTGACCTAAAAACTGGATCAGGCATAATAAATTTAAAAACAATTCTGAATCCGTCAACACCTTCTAATATTAAAGCAGTTGCTTCTTTCATAAAGAGGTCATTAGAACTGAGGAGAGAAGGTTAAGCTTTACTGTTTTAATATTAAAAATTGAAATGTTTGAAAAATATGATTTTTGTATGTTTCATGTGATTTGTATTGTGTTCTTTTTGTATTGTATTGCTATGACTCTTAACGAGTCTTTTGTCTACAAATAAAAGTTATTATTATTATAATATGCACATGTATCTCAAACATGCATAAAATAACAATAGGGCAGGGGAAGTGTCATTATTACGTATTTGTGCTCATCACCAAGCGAGATAGACCGAATTCTTCTGCCTCTATGGTGCAAATATTACCTATTTATCATTTATCTTTTCTATTTGGACTTTTATTTTTATTTTTTAATTTTTGCTGTTGGCCCATAGAGACAGAATCTGGGCTGTTTAAAAGTTGTAGATTCGCAGTCAAATTGTTTGCGGTGAGATTTCATGGGTTTCTCGCTATGCACATCGGAGAAACGCATACCGATGGAAATCGGAACTATTTTTCTCCACTTTTATCAAAGTTCCAAGTACCGTAGATATGAAATATCCCTCCTTTGCCTCGATTTACGCTTCATCGTATCTATCCTTCGTTTGACCTGTGGCCATTTTGAATATCGTAATTGTCACGTGATAAAATAAAATTTAATCGTAAACGGAAAAGTTACGTTTGATTACTATTAACGTTTCCGCTCAAACACGCGGAATTCAAAGATAAATACCCGAATCCGATTTTATCACGTGACAGTTACAATATTCAAAATGGCCACAGGTCAATCGAAGGATAGATACGATGAAGCGTAAATTGAGGCATAGGAGGGATATTTCATATCTACGGTACTTGGAACTTTGATAAAAGTAGAGAAAAATAGTTCCGATTTCCATCGGTATGCGTTTCTCCAAGGTGCATAGCGGGAAACCCATGAAATCTCACCGCAAACAATTTGACAGCGAATCTACAACTTTTAAACAGCCCCAGATTCTGTCTCTATGGGGCAACAGCAAAAATTAAAAAATAAATATAAAAGTCCAAATAGAAAAGATAAATGATAAATATGTAATATTTGCACCATAGAGGCAGAAGAATTCGGTCTACAAGCGAGATTGAAGCAGGAATTTGAACCATTTTCAAAATGTTTGAAAACACTAGAAATCGTCGATAGCCACGTATCTGTTCACATACATGATTTAAATTAGCATAGTATATAACTTAACTTTATTTGCACAAATATATAGCTATGTTCATATTAATCAGGGGCGGATCCAAGGGTCCGGGTCCCTCTTAGATTAGAAAATCTTTTAGATTTCTTGGGGGTTTTCGGATAATTGGGTTTCGGGCACCTCTTTTGGAAAAATTATGAGTCGTGTATTCTATTAGCAGCAAGTCTGGTTCCGCCACTGTCAAAACTGTTCAGAAACGATGGTTGTCCCCCAATCCGTAAGATCTACCTTTATTCATATGGACTACATGAATGATATTTGTATTTTTACCAGAATATAAATACTGAATTCTAATGCACTTATGTTTGTAACGCTAATTTTGATTGGTAAAATCCACGATTTACCGTCGGAACCAATAGCAACGTAATGGCACAGACGCACACCAAACTTCCTGTCATTTAAAAATCGGTTTTGAATGCTTTTTCGGATTTGTATTAGATTAGAGATAACCAAACTGTATTTTAGGATCATCAGAGGTAAATCTAAGATCTTACTGTCGCAAAAATCCGTTGTCCGGCTCTTCTAAGGCGTCGCAGGAAAACTCAGTTTGTGACAGTAAAATCACGCCTTACCTCCTCAGATCCTAAAAAAACATAACGGTTTTCTCTTGAATTCCAGGTTGAGTTACTGTTTGGACACACGAAAAAAAAACCACCTATACCTACATGAAATAAGAAACTTAAGTGCTCATAACTAGTTCATGAGATAGTACTAAAAGGTCTCATGCTGGACATATTCTTCTGTCTTTTTTATACTTTATTACTTAGTGTCAAACGACACAATCGATTATTTGCCCATTTTGGGATACATTGCAAGTTTGAGTGTGATAAAATCTACCTTATTAGACAATAAATCTGCACGATATCCAATATAACACTCATATTTCTGGTTTATTAATTAATTTCCGTGTAAATAGCCTTTGCCATAATTACATAGGCTAATTAATTAGAATGGTTTTTATGTCTAGACTTAGTATTTGTTTGTTGTGTTATTTTTGTACTGATAGGCATGGTTAATGTTTCTGATCGGGCTTTACATTGCTGGAAAAAATTTAGGTTTCATGCATTAAAATAATTTTGTTTGCACAATATCTTGTGCATGCTGCCGGCATCGCATAAAGTGTATCTTACGGTTGATGGTTGTAAAATCAAGCAAAAACAATATTATATGTAGTCTTAGCTGAGTGATTTTCGGTGGAAGGTGTGGATTTTTAATGCTGTGAGGCAGTTCGTAATAAAACGCATGCACGTAAACAGTAAAATGTATTATTGATAAAATAAGAGGAGAAAACCTCCTAAGTACAGCAGTCCAAATAAACGATGAAAGGATATGGAGTAAATGCACATAAGACGAAAACTCTACAAATATTCTGAGTGTCAATGAAAACCCAACACTTAATTTTTTAGATTTTTTTTCGCACAAATAATAATTTTCAACAAATGTTACTGTAAATTTATTTGTAATTACACAGGCTTCAAAGAACAATTTTCCGCATGACTGATTTTGTTACCCACCAGCCGCAATACATGGCATGAAATGCACAAGTGCGAATTCACGCATGATTGGTTTTCTTTATTGTCCACTGAAAAGCTTAACCCTGTGAAAACAATTTCCCATCTCAATGTTTTGGGACCGTTTTTCATTTAATCCATGAATGATAGGACATTCCCTGGGTTGTTTCTCAAGATGTATTGTTTTCCCATTAACAGACATTACTTAAACGTTTATCTTTTGTGAAACACAATGAATCAGTTTGAAATTTGTCCGTTTCTTTTGGAACCTTTTTGGAACATTTGTGCAAATTTTCAAATCTTTTTGATGTTAAGAATTTAAATTCTCAAAAAAAAATGGATATTTTTTACCCCAAAATTTAAAACATTGCCATTTCTGACAAAATTCAACTCGAAACAATTTCTTGATAAAATTGGAACTCCGAAATTTGATGAATGAGGAATTTTTTATTTTAATTTTTCGTCAATGTGATCGAAATGCTCAGACAATTTAGAAATTTTGATTTTGACTACTTAATCAACCATTGATGCTGTGGCAAGTTTTCAAGAGTGGACTAAAATCTTAAAGCAGACACTTGGCTTAGTAATTTAGCACAGAAAAATTTTGTAGCTCGACAAAGAAGATTTCTAAGACATAAATATCAGGTGTTGGGTTTTCGTTGGCACTCAGTATACATAGTTAAACCGAGCAATAGAACAACGATTTTCTTGTTGTTCTTCGTCAAACATGAAAATGCCACTTAAACAACATAGTTTCCGAGTACGTCGACAATTCTTCCTTCAGAAACGAGAAAAAAAAACAGATTAAAAACACCTACAACATGATCAACCCTTTTACCGGTAGTTTGTACCTTTTTAAAACAATCTGTCGAATTGATAAAGGGTCCACACTGGTCAGAGAATTTTATGTATATTGTCATATATGTTACATGTTTGTTTTTGTATTTGTATTTGCATTAAGGGTATGATTATGCAATAAAGTATATATTAAAATAACGTAAACAAGTAATAAACACATTGGGAAATATTTTACGTTTTTCGTGGGAAAATTGTGAATTTACATTTTTCCATTTTTGACAAAAACAGGATAAAGCCACACCAAACAATTCTTGTTGCACGGATTTTTTTCAGCAAAAAACGGTGGGGTAATGGGCGATTTTTAAAATTTTCATGAACAATAATTGTAAATTAAGTTTTAGTTTAAGTATGAATACCCGATATTTGCAAAACCTGTAACTTTTAGTATTCTGGTCATAGATTCAGCATAATGCATACTAGTACCTTATAAATGACACTGTTTTAAAAACATGCCGTTACAGGCCTTTTTGGTCACGCGTTACATGCATTTTGGGTCACTACTGACATTTTTAAATTGTTGCTATGAAGATCATCAAGAAATGACAAAAAGTTGGCTTAATGATTACAAAACATGTATAACTTATGATCTACTGTACTTTCTCCAAATTAGCAAAAGTCACAAAAAAGGACGAAAACGCCCTCGAAAACAAGCTTTTGCAGGATAACGTTTAACAGCATTTACACCTTGCTCATTGTTACATGTGTCCCGTCGTCGTCAGAATGTTTTAAATGTAAACAAGAACTTTCTCGACGGGAACAATAAACTCGAAAGTCAAGTATGACTTCATCATGTTGTTGATATATGATATGTTTTGTATTGTAGACACAAAACTAGATGAACTACGATCAAAAATTGCAATTTCAAATTTATTCCGTAGTCAATATAAACGCATGAACGCTATGATTCAGTCATATTGACCTATGGCATTGCCATAAAATGATAAAACTACCATTTATAAGTCTCCTGCTGGCTTCAAATAAAGTTTATTCTATCTTCAATCAAGGTATATAATTGAATATAAAAGTCCCAATGGTGGACTGAAATATTAGGATGGTAGATTAGGAATGTATTGTTTTGGTTTAATATGGCACTGTTAACAAACGATGAAACTAAGTGTTGAAATCTTGACCGGAATGACCAGATGTATCCGGAGGGAAATTCTGTGTTATACTGTCTTATAGAGCTTTTAATGAAATCAATGGTTATATTGGAAGCATACAAACTTCGATTGTTTTCCAAATGATTGGATCAGAGGTTTTGAAGAGTCAAAAGAAACTTAACATCTGTCTTGTGTCGCAGAATTGATGTGACTGATTATATACATTTAATTCAATTCAATTCAATTCATATATTTAAAAATGGGACCTCCGAATGTTTTTTCACATTGGGAACGTTTTTTATTAACCAAAACATCATCTATATTCCACTTACTACTATCGCTGTGGAACTTTCGTAGAAGATTCGAGTAAACGTAGTGGTATGTTTATCAACAAGCAGGATTGAAACAGGATTGAACGATTTTATCTTATTTTTTTCAATTTTTTTTGTAGCACTCAAGAAAAACTGTTTTTCTTCAATTAAATCTAGTTTATTATTGGCTATGATACACTTTAATTGACTTCATTTATTTACTACACATGGCATCTTTGTGAATCATGATACTCATACGAGGCCAAGTTTTTACAAGGGCTTACACAAAGAAAACAAAAACATTTAGCCCAATTCTTTAATTTCAGCTTCCGCTACATAGACGATGTACTTTCTCTTAATAATCATAAATTCAAGGAGTATTTACATCAGATCTATCCCAATGAGCTTGAAATTAAAGAAACAACTGATACACCTACTTCAGCTTCGTACCTAGATCTTTAATTGTATATTGACGAAGATGAACGTTTGAAATCTAAGCCATATGACAAGCGTGATCATTTCAATTTCCCAATTGTGAACTTTCCCTTTCTTAGCAGCAATATACCTACATCTCCGTTCTATGGAGTGTACATTTCACAGAGCTTTGATTCGTTACTGTCGAGCGTGTAGTTTGTACAGTGATTTTTTTAACAGAGCAAAAANACTGTCCCAAAAGCTGCTTAGTCAGGGATTTGTTCAACCTATGTTAATTTCAACCCTCAAGAAATTCTATGGCCGGCACCATAACATCATTGAAAGATATGACGTATCAGTATCCGTAATGATAGTGGACATTTTCAGTTAGATTCACGTCTTCCCTGATTTGACTACCGATTTTGACATTTTCCTGGATTGACTCACTCACAGTGTGACGGGTGCTGTAAACAGAGCAGGACATGCTTACCCTTCCGGAGCACCTGATGTCACTTTCAGTTTCACTGAAGTTCACACTGTGAGTGCCTTTGTCTTGAATGTTGTGATTTCTATTTAAGTGCTTTGTGTCTGTCTAACGTCATTGTTTTGTGTATAACGTCATTGTTTTCTGTGTTCTCGTTTTGGCTATGTCTTTGGACTTCGATTTTTGTAAATTCCTCCCCTTGGTTCCTTCGGTATTCTACTGCCGTTGTTTTATATTCAAATCACACGAGACCTAGACGAGCGTGATATTTCTAAGGTAGAAAATGAAATTTTCCAACACTTTAATTCAAGGGCATGAAGTATGTTTGAATTCATATACAAGCCGTCAAAAATCAGTCTGGACAAAGATCATTCGGCAGATACATAAACATTGTACGTCACAATTTTAACAAACCAATCACAATAAACTGACTTGCGCAAACATTCTGAAGGTGATTCTACAGAACAACGTCAAATACGATGAACCAATCACTAAAAATGTCCCAACTGATGCACGTGCACAAAAGGGGGAATTATACAGGCCGTCAAAATTCAGTATGGACAATGCATGGACGAATTAACTGACCTGTGCAAACATGACCTTGGAAATTCCCACTTCAAGAAAACATCGTGCGTCACGATTTCAATAACTTCTCGGAGACGTCACTATCCAATCAAATCATGTTAAACACACACACCTCCCAGTTTAGAAATAGAAAACAATGAAACGTGTACTAAAGTAAACAAACAAATGATCGATAAAAAATGCATATATTTCATGATTTGATTGGATAGTGACGTCTCTGAGAAATCGTGACGTACGATGTTTGCTTGAAGTGGGAATTTCCAAGGTCATGTTTGCACAGGTCAGTTAACTCGTCCATGCATTGTCCATACTGAATTTTGACGGCTTGTAATTACTAGTCTAGGGTACATGCATTTTGACTTCATGACATTTCAATTTGATGAAATGACTTTATTAAGTAGTACGGCGACGCCACATAACTATAAGCCAACATCTTAACATTTCATCGGAAAGTAAAAAAGATAGAAATCAGTATTGTAATAGAACTTAAATAATAACATTCTTTGCTAGTCAACTGACTTAGATGCATTTAATAACATCTACAAGATAATGTTACAAATATCGTTTATTGCTTATGGTTCTTGGCCATTTTTGTCTACATAACATGTTATTGTTTTAGAATTGATTAACCTCTTATGAATACATTGTAATATCTCTGTCGAGACAGTAATTTAATACTTTCTTGTTATTGCTGTTAATTAAAGTTTTATTATCGTCTTAATGGTCCTCAATGGCATCGATAAGTCTTATAGTTTTATGTCGCCATGGTAATTAAATATTGTATATAAAAAAGAACCAGGAGTTCTTTTGAACGAATTACACAAAATGAAACAAAAAAAAAAGAAATATAGTTTCCATAACGAGAACTAGTTGCAAATGTTTGAAAGCTAGGCTTGCCGATCTTTTAAACATTTGTTTTTTTTAACGAGATGTGAGAAATTTCATAATTAACGTGTTTAAGTTGTGGAAACTGTTTCTCTAATGACTGGACGAAAAACACAGAGGATTGTATTCGGAATAAATTTGGCGGGAAATGTCACGAAACTTGTTCTCCTCTCTAGAGAGGAGAACAAATGTTTCCACACCGTTCAGGAAATGAGAAAACTGGATAGAAATTAGAGAAAACACCTTCTTCATTCACGTTTTCCAAGGAAATAATGTTTTCTTCTGTCCAAAACATATGTCCTCTTTTAGTTCAAGAAAAGTACCAACTAAATTAATACAATGAAAATCTCATTTTACTAATGGTAAATGAAAGGATATGGATTAAATGCACATGAGACAAAGTCTCTACAAACATATGGTAAAACAAGCAAAGGAACAACGCTTTCATTGTTGTTCTTCATCTTGAAGTCACCACGAGGCCTTCAACAACGAGCTTTGCTCATACCTTATAATTTAAGACGACCCCTAGCACCGGTTTGAGCGGAATTCTTTGCTAATTGTTGAACAACGCTACATCCATGTTTTTTTTTCACTTCATGGATGCAATATTTATGAACAAACATAAATTAAACTTGCAAAGCACTCTTACAACCATGTATCTTAATGTATCAATTACAGCTCACTAAATACCCAGCTTTGCATTTTTACACAGTCCTTCATGTATGACATATGTTTGTTTTTTGCTCATGAGGTTTAACGCCACTTTTAGCAGTTTATATATATGCTGGCCGTTAGTTTGTTTGATTTTTGCTCATGAGGTTTAACACCACTTTCAACAGCATTCATACATATCCTGGTGATAGATTTAGGGGAGGAAGCCGGAGTACCCGGAGAGAACCACCGACCTTGGGCAGATAACTATGTACGATTGCAAGTCGAGTACATCCTTCCTTTGTAGTTTACAAAGCAGGGCGCGAATTCATAACGCATATACACCGGATATTGGCACTAGGTCTGGTATCGTCAATGAAGAAAAGCGTTCAACTGTTACCGTACAGTAAACTGTGTATTAGCCTAGTATGTACCAAGTTTACTGTACGGTAACAGTTCAATGCTTTTCTGCGTTCATGGTACCAGTTTTTATACGAATATCCGGTGTTGTTCGCATACGGTGAGATAGATTACAGTGAATGAACAGGTAAACTGAATGGTTTTGGTGTTGGGCGCATGCTCCTTACTATGCCTCTTTCAAATCCGCGCCTGAATTTACGGCATGCTTTAGCTTTTGCAAGAATGTAGGTAAACACTGTCGAGTAGTAAATTATCCTTTTATCTGCTATCTGCGAATCTCCTTTATGATGAAAAAACCTACTTCGTGGTAAGACGAAGAGTAATTAAGATTAAAGCCAAATTATATCTTAAAAAAGAACTTGTATTAAAACGACGTATAAAAGCAACCAATAGTCTTTAATTAAATTAATGATGCTGATATAGGCTGATGGAATTGTATTTTTTAACCGTCCCTTCATTAGCAGGGAAGCAAATTTTATTACTTTAATTGAAATATGTAAAGTTGACATTTGAGAGTTATAAAATGTAATATGATTTTAATAGAGCTTAGGAGTGTATTCTGAATTTAATTAAAGCCTTGTTACTAAATATTTAAATTGCATTTTGCAAACAAATTAGACATTCCAGTCAACAAAAGCTACTCCAGTTCAAAGACCGTATCGAATATCAAATATCTGATAATTAATAAAGGAACAATGTTACTACTTCTATGGTAAATCTAAGGCTAACCGAATGGCATATAAAAAGTATGAAGGCTTATTGTCCTTTGGGATACAACAATTGATAAGTGGATATGTTTTACATGCTAACTCAGAATTATGTATATTTCTTTTGTATGGTACAACGGAGTCTCATGAATCATATCACGCCCTCGTAGAGAATTAAAAAATAAAATAAAATAAGAAAAACGACAGGCAAAGGTCTTCTAGTTGCTTACTCTGTATTCTTAGGAATTTTTTCCATGAACCTTTACTCCATATCCCTTTATTTGTTTAGTAGGGTTCATCAAAATTAATGCAGTTTATCTTACAAAGAAGATTTTTCTTCACATTTTGAAGAGCAGAAAGATTAAAAAGGTATTGGTTTCATAGGAAGACAGTAAACACACTTGCTCCTCAGATATCCTGGAGTTCTGAAAACTTTTGAAAATGATAATAAAAAATCAAATGGTCTCAAAGCTCATACAACATCCTTGCAGACATTTTGAGGCAAATGAAATACGTCCTACATAAGCTGTGAAAAAAAAACAAATAAAAAAAAAACACACACACCCACACACACACAAAAAATAAAAATAAAATTTCCCGACTTAGGAAATCACGCTAACGATTTAACGAAACATCATGCTTGCTTTTACGTTCACTATATATGATCATGAAGTGCCTCAGTCATGACTCTGTCCTCCTTTCAAATAATTCTGATAGCACCACATATTGGGTCACATACCTGATTCAGAATAAAGTAGATTATCCGAAAACTTCCTTCATTAGGAAATCTTCTTTGTCCACCACAAACAAACATCTATTGCTAAACCAAACTTTATTGAATCTTACTGACTGGTTTTTATCACCAGCATAAATAGAGGATTTTCTAAATTTTTCATGTTGTGCAGCTGGTGACAGCGCCTATATTTGTTTTTCATAACAAAAGTTCCTTGCGAACAATTATTTTAAATATTGGCCTAATATTTTTGTTCTTTTTGAGGCCAACATTAAAAATATTTTTGTTTCCCCTCCCCGATTGGGTTGTTCAGGTTATGGGTAGGTAGGTAGGAAAATTATTTTATTTTTTCTCCAAATAAAAAATTCTACGTAAAAGTTCAAATATAGTTAAATAATGTCTGTTTTACATATAACAAACGCTTGTTGAGTGTAGACCAAAAAAAAAAAAAAAAAAAAATGATCAGCAACGGTCGATAAAATTTTTTGGGTATAGCAGCAATTTTAGCGGGTCGGTCGTGGGAGGGGAAACAAACAATTTTTTATTTATGGCCTGAACGATTGCTTCTTAAGGTTCATTCCTTTAAAACACATATTGAATAACGCTTTATCCTTTTAAAACAAATATACTGAAGAAACAAAGCACAGATATACTGCACTGTAAAATTCAGGTTTTATACGGAACTTTCGTGTTAACCGATACGACTTATTTTTTATAATAAAAGTGCTTGGTAATCCCCATAATGAGCTAATGCATGAACCCGACAGGAATGCAGTCAGGTACCAGTTTTCCGTCTTATATACGTCATAAAACACAAAAGAGCTCGTATCTCGAAAGATTCCGTATAGCTGGTATCGTAAAAGGAAAATTCTTTTTAACAGATGTACTGCTTATCAACTGAATTTGTAACATTCTTATATACTAGAGAGCTGCATTATCAAAACCTAACTGGATATAGGTCCATGTCATATTCGGTAATGGCTCCAACACAGAAGGTACCAGTATGTCATTATACCTATAGACCGTAGATGTTAAACAAGTATTAGCTTTCCAAAAAGGTAGTCTGACGTCAGCATTCCTTTACTTAGACAATAAATGATATTTTTTGTTTGATGACTCACTAAATTTTCCTAGCTACATATTCGTAACGGTACTAAACAAAACTCACAATATAATTCAACAATTGCGGTTCTCCTGATATTTAGGAAGGACATACTTACCAAACAAACTGGTTTCTTTGTCTTTTATTCCGACGGAACCAGTATAAAACTTTCTTAAAGTGTTAATGTAGAAAATAATGGGTGTTTATTTATATGCAAACAGCACGCTGAAAGAATGGTATCTAATGTCATTTTAAATATCATCGCGGAAAAATGAATAAATGATCATCACGATCTCAAGTGCTAATTTATTAATATGCAATGATATTGTCGTAACCTTGTATATAACCAAATGAACACGTTACATTTTATTTACCGTCATGCAATGCAAAAATGGACGCTTAACCAAAATGCAATGAAACATGGACGCCTTACCGGATGTTCATTTTCTGATTCTAATACTGCCTGACTACTTGACGTCAGACAATTAATGACCTCCAGAGGCAGAAATACTTCCTGGAAATGCTCACATCAAATATAAATTTTTATGACCAAATCCTCTTTCAGAAGATGAATGTATTCACCAGCCCAGTAGTCAGTACTTCGGTGCTCACCAGAAAACCGATTTTATTTCCAACTTTGCAATATCTAAATTTTTGTAATTTTTTTTTGAAAACTAAGGAGCATCTCCCTTATGCAAAGCTCTGTCCTAAGCTTATTTTGGCTTTACATATTGGATATTTGTTCTCCATCAGTTTTTTTTTATCATATTTGATTTTATGTTCTTCCAAATGTTAAGATTTTATCTGCACTGAAAAGACATAAGTTGTCGAAATGCGAAAGCAGAAAATAAATTCAAAGTAACTTCGGTATTTAGTTATTTGACCTTCGATCATTTTGCATTGGAGTGACCTTCGATCATTCTGCATTGGAGAAGGATCTGTTATTGTAAGAAAAGAAACATGTTGTTTATCAAAACAACACAGGCCGAAACAATTTTTCATTCCCTTTTCATTCCTTCCATCAATTATATTTTAATAAATTTGAAAGAGGACAAAGTGTTATAGAGGATATGATTACCATTTTGATAAAATATGTTTTTATCTGCAATTAAACCTCTTAAACTAGCTAGTCTAGCTAGCCACAGTGTTTCTCATCTTTTATTGTCAGTACAATGACGGAAAGGAAACCAAAGACAAAATATTTCAAGCTGATTAAACTCGAAAGCAATTTGCACCTTTCATTGGTTCTTTTAATTGCGTTTCTTGTGAAATCTCTCACGGAAACAGCAGATTGGAAAAGTAGAACAACCTTTTCAGGTTTAATTTGAGAAGAATTGATGTGGGGACCTGAATATGCTATTTGCAAACAGATATAAACTTTGTGGATAATTATGTAAATAGTAGAAAAACAAAAGAAGTTAATACATAAAATTACAACAGGTGGAAGGATTCTACTGACCGGAATAGCTTTGAGATTTCAAAAGGGTAAATTAAAAAGTTGAATCACGTAAATATTATGATACTGAAACAAAATTGAAATCGAACTTTATGAAAGAATAATACTAACGCGATAAAGACTCCAACAAACCTACCCTATCAAATCTTTTTTGAACACTTTTCGAAGAAAGAGACAGAGGAAATACGTATACTACATGCGCATTGGAATAAAAGTCATCTTGACGCTTTATTGAAGCGCCCAAAGAGATATGAATACATTTAAGGGGAAGTAATGCAAAGGTATATTTTTATCTTGAAGTGTTGCGTTTTTTCCCTAAAATTTGAATTTAAGAAGTAATTCCTTAACGACACTTTAAAAAACACTTGTCATTCATCAATGATCTGTGAGTATATGATGTAATTT
The DNA here is from genome assembly GCA_002080025.1 of Modiolus philippinarum. Lineage (NCBI taxonomy): Eukaryota > Metazoa > Mollusca > Bivalvia > Mytilida > Modiolidae > Modiolus > Modiolus philippinarum. The sequence goes on from MJUU01032408.1 coordinate 29,523, forward strand.
GTAGATGTAATGCTATTCAGACAAACGTTTATAAAAAAATGACCCAAATTTACACATGATTGTTTCGAAAAAGAATTTCGAAAGATCAGATGCAGTAAGTGTCTTAACTCTGGTTCTTTGGTTAGTGAAGTTGAATATTAATGAAGCTTAAGTTGATAATTTAGGCCTTATTACTTAGCAACACCCTTTTTAAATGCAACAAACCAACATCGAGATTAACTGTCCTTTGCAAATGCTTCCTTCCATGCAGCTTTTGAAAGGGTTATTCATACTTTATGCCAATATTAAACTAAATGAAGATTATGACACTTGGAAACAATGTGCCAAAGTAGTAATGTATCAAAATCCAAATGGTTATCAGTTGTTTTGTGATAATGTAATTGTTCGTCATTTTTATTCATGAATAATAAATTTTAAATTTTATTGCAAAAATATATTTTTGAAGTGCAGTTACCTATCCAGGTACAATAAAAAACGTTATAATTAAAGGGGGACCTTAAAGATCCTAATGGATTAAATCACGATCCGTGAAAAAGCCCTCTTTTTGGCTCAATTCGTGAAAAATATTCTTACAAATTATTACAATACAAATTGATATCATAGATTTCTTTTAGCGAAAGTAATTAACCACATAGTTTAAAAAACGCTATTATTTGAAACCTGTACCCCATAAATACCCCCATTATTAGATACTCAATATCAAAATGAAATAATCGTCAGCAATACAGTTGTAAATAATTTCCTGAAATATGATTTTCTAAACACAATTTAATTCAAAAACTTGAATAATAACACAGTTTATTAATGCAAATGATTTGCAAATGAATAGATTTTATGTGTACATGATTTTATCATAAATTACACTGCAAAGAATTTCACGTAATATAAACGATAACCAAATGAATATCTAGAATTCGACTGAAATACACTGTTGCCACAGAATATGTCTCGCCTGCCTCTTACCTTGCTTGAATCTGCACATTCAACAACAGAAGCCATACTGTTAAATCTAAGTCTTAAACTGTGTACGCTATCCACTTGCTAAAATCTTGAACTGATCTGTTATGCACGACCGAGGAGCCAATGCCACCATCTGGGTGTTCAGTAAGAGGCAACTACATGTAGAACATCAAAGTTATAAACAATTCAAAATTTCAACGTCAGTTGCGCATGACTGCAGGGGTATAATCATGAAACATCACTGAAACTGGTATGTGTTTATATTTTACTTCAGATGAATTTCCTTAATTTTGATTGGTTAACCGTAAGGCTGGTATTTTGGTATACGACCCCTCTGTTGAGTATACTACACTTCTGTCGACGAGTATACCGCCCGGTCTGATTGTACAGTGACGTCATTAACATTACTTGAAGTAGTAATACAGTCAAGATGTTCAGTAGAATATAACACATGCTGCCTTTAATTTAGGATGGTATACTAGATAACCACACCCAGAAAAGAATAGCACTGTCTCGATTGATTAACCTCCTTCGTGTGGTAATTATAGTTTTCATAACGAGACAGAATTGTATATCGATGGATATCAACGAGAGTTATGTAATTTCAAAATATAATAAACGAGCCTTTTGGCTAGTTCATTATATTTGAAATTACATAACGAGAGATGATATCCAGCGATATACAATTTTTTCGAGTTGTTAAAACTATTTCTCTTATGATTTTCATAATTTTCAGTGCCGAACTGCTGTTTTTGTTTAAAACAACAACACCGTTGCTAGGTAACGTTAATCACGGCCAACGAGATTTCACAGTCGGTTCAATAAAAACGTCGAAAAAATAAAAGCACATCACGCGTGATGTGTTATTACTTGACGCTCGACCAATGAAATTACTGTAAAAGCCATTCAACAAG